>JAPQWV010000655.1:0-307000 GCA_027422505.1 Craterostigma plantagineum
AACTAAAATTCCCAAATGGCATAATTTCTGCCATTAAATTTGACAGATAAAGCTTCAAATATGTTTGAATCCATGTCAAATATTCAAAGGTTTCGAATAGATCCTCAAAAGGATGAGAAAACAAAAACATAGAATTTCTCAAAGAAATTCTTCACGAGAATCGTATGACGAGATTGTATTGTGGCTCTGATACCATATAAACTCTGATGAAGAAAATAAAATTGATCGTATATCTCCTACTACAGTACAATGATTACATCCTCTTTATAGTGAGAGAACAATATATGAAAGGTAAAAGGTTATACAATAAGTGCGATAATCCCTAATTGTCGAGTATAGTCCTTGATTGTTGGGATAACAATCGTTAGGATTTTGGTAGGTTCTATTCGATTGCCATTTATCCGTTTGACATACTGTGCTTGCTTTTTCTTATTGGAGAGGGGAAATGGCTCTCTTTAGTTCTTTTGACTAATCTTAAATCTTTGTTTCTTTTGGGATTGTTTTTTTCTTGGTTTTGTTGTGGTTGTTTATCTCTTGATGAGAGCTGTCTTTTTTGGATGGTTCAGTGTTAGCAGAACAACCCTCGAGTTATTTAGTTTGTATCTTTTGTTGTTATTAATGGAACAATCGTTCGACAAAAAAAGAAAGTAATGGTAAAAATACAAATTTAATCGAATATTTCTAAACAATGCTTGTTTATTCAATTTAATTATACAATTTATGTAAGTATAAAAACAATTAGCTAGTGTACTTGTTATGAACTGTAATTTGTTGCTAATTTTGTTTTTGTTTGTTATGTTTTAAATCCTGGGGGACTGAATCATAAGTTCAATCTTGCCGTAGGTATTCTTCTCATAAAAACACTTCCTATAGTATTTATATCTTAAACAAGAAAGTTCTAATCGATATGTTAAGTGTCCAGAGAGAAGATTATTTTTTTATGAAGATATGTTTTTTCTATTAACTAGTGCAAGCCCGTGCGTTGCACGGGTCTATTTGTTGGATTGAGTTATTTTACTGATGCAGAATATTGTATTTCAGAAATTATGCGATTTTTGCACCTGAGATTTTGCACTGCCGATGTTTGCACTACAGAGGTTTTGCGCGACCAATGTTTGCACTACCAAGGGCCTTGTATGACTTCAGCTTGACTTAAGGGATTCTTCGATTTTAAATGGCTTAAATTGTCAGATTATGGTGAACAGTTTAAATTGTTTACGAAAGTTGTTGACATGCATCGCAAGAGTTTTCTCCACCGGGACGCTTTTTGAAATCAAACGGCGTCCCTCCAACATTTCTGTTTTTCTAACGGATTCTCTCTTGGCTGAATGGAAATATTAGAGTGATTTCTTTTTGCCAGCAGTTTCGACTCCTTAGTTGAAGGGATGTTAGTTGTGGATGTTATGGTAAAAGATATTTGATTAAAAAGCGGAATTACTATTCAGTGCAGCAATAATAACTTATTTAACATCGAAGTAGCTAAGACCAAATATTGAAAAACACTGCTACGGCGAGGAACTGTCTAAATTCATGGATCAGTTATGGTAAAACATGTACACGTCATCTTCAGCAAACATGAATTAAAATTCTGATTGCAGCACGTATACTCCACATTCGCCACTGATTCATACAGGAAAATACAAACAATTTACGTAAGAAATCGTTATTCTACAAAGTAAATAGTGTCAGGGTTTTGCATTACCTTATAGTCTGATGGGGGGAAGTTAGGATCTCTAAAAACATTGAAGTCCACGATTGAGTCAGTTATGTGCAAATCTCCAAGAATATATGGGATCATAAGTCGTGCTTTAGAAATGCCTCTTCAAAGAATCTCATATCCCTATCAATCGAAGGTTCAGAGTCATGTACTATTATTGACTGCTTTTTATAATCAATAATGCACAGTATCCAGTGACATTGATTTATGTTGACTTGGATAACTATAAGATCTGTTTCGTCCCAGAGACGGCCAATCCTCAACAATTCCTAGTACATATGGTCGAATGACAGATAGGTCCATACGTCATCGCTCATATACTCTGCTGCAACTATTTGGTTGAACGTTGTAGGCATAAAAGAAACCCTTGACTTTGGGGAACTTGCATGTGATTACTTCTCATAAATCCTCTTAAGCATACATCTATGTACTGTTGGAGAATAGAATACATAAGAAGAATATGTGGACAAAAAATTAACGTGAAAGATGATTAACTATTGTACCTCATCATGTAGCCAACTTCCCTTCGTCATAAGGTTTTTGAAGAATTCTTTGCCGCGTTCTTCTGCTAATAGCGTACCAACAAAATCTATCGTTCATTGTTTCTATTGTCGCCGATACACGCGGGAAGAATTTGACATCTTGTTGACATGCATCGCAAGAGTTTTCTCTACCGGGACGTTTTTGGACTCAAACGGCGTCCCCGAAACGTGCCTGCATTTTTTGTCTTAGATCGTTTTTCTAATGGATCGTCTCTTGGCTGACTGGAAATATTAGAGTGCTTTCTTTTTGCCAGCAGTTTCGTCTCCTTAGTTGAAGGGATGTTAGTTGTGAATGTTCCCTTCCGTTCTCCGTCAGGTGTAGGGCTTCTCTTTCCTGTAAAAAAATCGGACGTGGAATTATAAGTAGTAACAATGTGTTCAATTTTGCTAAATAATGTTTGAAAATACCAACTGTTTGCTCTATACGCGATAGCCTCAAATCAATTTCTGGGTAATTTTCGTTAATCTTCACTGTCAGATCGTCGAACCTTTCAGTAACATATTGGACATAGCCATCTACCTTACGTTCTATACGATCAACAAATTCTCTAGCTTTCTGATGAAGTCCGGCAACAATGCTGTCTAAATAATCTCTTATTTGATTCATCATTTTATGGAACCATTTTTTTTTTTTTTTTGTGTATGTAATGGTGGTAAAATTATGAAAATGATTTGATTTATATATAGTATAAGTCGATGTTAAGGAACTGAAAAGACACTATTCCTTACTCATAACTTCTCAGTAGAATGTATCGGTTTGCTTTGTTATTACTGAACGGTTATATTAATCCACTCTGCCGTGTTAAATTCAGTAGTGTCTAGATGATTATTGTTTAGATAATATTTCAATGTGTCTTTTCATTCAATGGTCATCATAATTATGCAATAATTAGTGAGCGGTTATATTGTTTAAGTAATAGATCGATGCATCTTTTGAGTCCAATGATTATCATGATTACAGAGTAATTACTGAACGGTTATATTAATCCACTCTGTCGTGTTAAATTCAGTAGTGTCTAGATGATTAATAACGTAGTTATGTCTAGATTAAGTGTAACAGTAATATAGTGAGTCTTGTAATGTAGTTATGTCTAGAGGAAGTGTAAATGTAATACGTTTAGTCTTGTTAATTTTAGCAGTGTAATTTGCTAAAATCGATTCGTGCGTTTCGTGAATGTTATTGGATTGATAAATATAGGTCATTAATGAATGATCTGAAACCGTGCGACTGAACAGATTTCTGCACTACTGTACTGCAGTTGTCGATATCATACTTTACGTTTGCACTACTGTATACCAGCCGTGCAGAATAGGCCATCTCTTGTAATTACACGATTGTTTGATTCGCAGTCGTGCAAAATATAGCATAGCATCTTATTACACTGCACCTAATCGTTGCTTGACGCGTCAACAATATTTACAACTTTTTTCCTATTTCGAACAATAACATTTGAAAAATAAAATGGTCAGTAGTGTGCAAGTCGGTAGTGCATTATGCAAAAGTTAAAACTTATTCAGTTTAGTTTGATGTGCAATTGTTCCTGACATGCTTATCAATTTACATGCTTATGAAGATTACGACTAACATTTATTCAGTTGACAATATTTTCAACATTTTTCCTACTTTGAACAATAACATTTGAAAAATAAGATGGTCAGTAGTGTGGAAGTCGGTAGTGCAGTTTGAGATGTTAAGCTTATTCACTTGAGGATGACGTGCAACTGTTCTTGAGTACTTTGAAATGTGATGCTGTAGTATGTTATATTCTTTTGGTAATATATGTCGTAATATATGTACATTAACGATAAAAGGGACAACCACAATAAAATGGTCATTAGTGTGCAATTCGGTAGTGCATTATGCAAAAGTTACTTATTCAGTTATGTTCATTCAGTAGTGTAAATTATGGGCCGATTCCCTTTTTGGAACAATAACATTTGAAAAATAAAAAAACGGTAATCTGTCCGATCGTAGTCATAATTACTATCTATTTTAATTTCTAATAAAATGGTCAGTAGGTGCAATTTGATAGTGCATCATGGAGAAATATGAAATGAGATGCTGTAACATATGTACATGTTTTCAATTGCAACAATGATTCTCCCATGCTTTTGAAAAAAATACAAAGTTAATAATCAGTAATTGTCATTCTGGGGAGGGAAGTACGATTAATTGAAAATTATAAAAGTCATTACACAATTCTGCATCAATGTGTCTGTCATGCATTATAAACGAAGTAGAAAGGCAGCAACTACTAATCTTCATTCTGTGGCGGCCAATGCCAGTATTGGAGAAATACGGAAGCCGTTAGATATTTCCTGAATTCATCAACGTATGATGGCAATATCCTATGGAGCTTGTCGTTTCGAACAAATGATGCAAACGCATTCCCTAGCACATGTATTCCGCCGTCTCCGCTTTAAGAGCACATGCATAAAATTGGAAAATGTCATATGCAAGAATTAAATGTAACACTCAATTATATTATGTATAGACAATTATGTTACCTGTTAAACTGTTGCAGAATATTTCTATCCCTTTTTATGACAGATTGCTCTCCACAGTCTTTTACGCCCATCCTTTGCAGTACATACGGTATGATTAATGGCGCATCACCCAAGGCTTCTCTTGTCTTCCGCAGGTCCTCATCCGATGTTGTGTCTGAATCCAAGACCACAATGATTTTTGCAGCTGGGGAAGCAAAGCAAAGCACCCAATGTCTCTGATCAATTTTCACCGGGAATACTATAGCCTTAGCTTTTAACCAGCTGCATGATGGCCATTCTGTAAATTTGCCCAGAACGTAAGGAATGAAATCTGTTTGCGAGGAATTGGTGATTCAACTTTCCATCACCGAATGCACTCCTTGTGAGGAATAGGCTGAAATCTGTATTTGCGAAAGCAATGACTTTGATAGCAGCCTTGCACAGATGCTGCATCTGAACGAAACCTCGCAGGCATTCATCTATATGTTGCAATATGTGAGATGATTCCCATTAATGTTTACTGTATATATTCTGTACAGTTTCTTATGTAATAGTATATATTTATATCGAATAAAATTTCTTACAGCATCGTGTAGTTGCCTTTTTTCTGCCTTGAGTTCGTTAAAGAATAGTTGGCGAAGAGTTCCTCCTTGGAGACTTTCTCTGCAGTCGTTTGGGTTCATCGTCCTTATCATTCTTTCAGCTTTTGGCCACATCTACAGCTTGTATAGTATATGTTCGTCAATCTTCGGGGAGAAGTAAGGCACTCGAGCTGGAATTTCATCGGTTGCAGCCCTTGTTGCAGAACTGTTGTTGCCACGTACTGAAGACGCTGCTGCTATAAAAATTTAATTAATTAATTTATGAACGTTAAGTTCTTATCAAATTCACCGGTGCATACCTTGCATATCAACCTTGGCATTTATGTGGTCGATCGTTTTTTGTATGATGTTGATCATAGACTCTAATGGCTTCAGTTCCTGTCCTAGCCATTCTCACTGCATATGAATTCCTTCAGCAGCCTCGATGTTGGTCAATCTCTCACTGAAGTGATGCAGAGCAGCTTCAGTATGTTTTTCATTTGGTTTGTCTGCTCTGAATTCCAATCAACGTTGTACGTCACATCATTTACTCTAGCTAGGACTTCGGAAACATGTAATTGCATGCTTTCCAAAAGTGTTCCTTCCTTAACTGGCTGAGAGTGCCCATGTTCCACTTGTTCTGCACCTGCAAGTATAACATAATATTGACGGTTATATAACATATTTTGTCATAACGTAATTGCATTATGTCATAACTATTCGTCTCTTGTACCTGTATTCGCTTAGACAAAGTCATTGTCCATAGAAGGCAACTCTTCTGTTTTCTGAAGGTACGTACGGGTTTTGTATTTCCCCATCATTGTCCGTAGAAGGCAACTCTTCGGTCTTTTCTTGTGAATCATCAGCTTGACTGTTGCAGTTCCGTTTATCACCTCTCATTTCTTGCGACATTTCTGCCTTGGTTTCGTTCCTTGGTTCGTCATGCTGAATGTCATCACCATCACTCTCCAGAATTCCAAGTTCTTCGACGAGTCGTTAGTTGTGTTCGGTGGCTCTGATGCTTTCTCCCTCTCATCAGTTTCTTTTCGAGACTTCTCGGGTTCAATAGGCTGTTCGTTTGTGTCGGTTGCTGAGTTAATCTCTGAGATTTCATGCCTTATATTTTTTCTTAATTCCATATTTGATGTATTCATATTGGCGATTTCGTGCCTCTTCTTTGTTCTTATCTCCAAAGCTGGCGGGTCACTACGATTATCTGGGGCCGATGATGAATCCGAAGTGCTGGAATGTTGATAAGAACTTTCACTCTCATCTGATAATGATTTGATGCCCGGAGATTCTGCATTTTGTAACGACATCTAGCACACTGTACAACCTTGTCTCACATAAGCAGAGACTGTGTATCTGTAAGTTGATGTTATTTGCTAGAAATTGGCTTTCACGGAAAAACGACTCAGCCAGTTCTTCTGCAGTTGGTTGTAGCAGATTGCTGATTATCTCTGTTTCGCCCACTGCTTCAATAATCTGCTCCATCCTTGGTGCATTTTGGCATTCCAATCGTTGCTTTTCCATAAACACATCCTCGGATTGAATTCCGGATTTTCAGTTCTTCTAGCAAACTTACATGCTATTCCAGGGATGCATTCATAAGACATAACATGTTTTAAGCAAAGTAAAAACATCTGTCAATACCTTGTTAAATCTGGTTCAATATAAAGATTTAGAAAACATGATGTGCAAAGTAACGCGACTATTATATATGTATCCTGTAAAATAAACCTGAAGAGGATGTACGAAGGCTCCGAAAGTCAACGTCAAAGGTCTTTTGCCTCCCTTGTTGGTGACAGCTTACCTATTTGATTGAATATTTCTCTTCATCGATGAAAGAACTTCTCTATATCCGACGGTTACCCATGGGTAACTGTTAAACGTGTCTAAATCACTCACTAGATAGAGAAATTCTTTCTCTATCAGTACTGATCTTCGTGTAGTTCGCTGTTTCAGTACACCTGCAATAAATAACACGATGACTAACTTCAATTTTCTAGATTACATCCGGTTGACGGAGCGGGCATATCAGAGAATTTATCGATTGCTTCCCGAAGTGTGATTTTTGTTTTCCCAAGGAAGTGTTCTGTCAGGAAATTCTGGTTCAGATTTATTGTAGGTGGTGTTCCAGATTTCAGCCCTGTTAATATAGAGAATTCCATTTGCGAGAACCGTATTGGATTTTTTTATTATCATCCATAGGTCTTCAGAATCATCCACCTCAACCTGTGACTTCATCAAAAACCAAATTATTTGGTTGGATAGATTGAATTGCTCAGCAGAAATTGTCAACTTGGCGAATGGCAATTTTTCGAAAATTGTTGCCGTTCCTCTTCGTTGAGCTGATTAATTATTAGATTACAGAAGTACTTATAGTCAGCACAGAGGTTTAATTTGCAAGGAACAACAGTCTGTTCAGAGATTTGTCCCCTAAGTGTCACCTGTATGCAAAATAAATTTCATTTGGAGTGATTTTTTGAAGGATACAATCTACAGTTACGCAGCAGTAATTTATTTGTTAGAAAATTACTGACTCGGGATTTCACACTACTTAGGAAGTAATCAACAGTTCAAAGTGCCACGCAGTAAAAGGTGCACCAATATAAAAATATTAACTGTGTTACAGCAACAACACGAATTTCTCATACGTGATAATGAATTTCTTGCTACCAGCATAGTATAACAAACAAAGTAAGATATAATTGCAAAACAAAATGATAACACAGGAAGAAAAGACATGGGCAGTTCAATTTCAAGCACATATATTTGGGAACTTTATTCAGAAATATGAAAGGTATCGTATTGAACAGCGCTGCACGGGTCATCGTAGGAATTCCATACCTGCTTCGTTGCTGGATTCATGGGCGCGTTGCTGAGTATTTTTTCCCTTTCCTTCGTGGTTTACTGTAGTGTGGTTTATTATAACTTCCCCTCTTCAATTTTCCTTCTTTAATATTAGGTTAAAATTTGGATTTATTGATTTCGGGCTTATGTAATTACACGTTTTTCCATTTCGATTTATGATTGCTTTTTATGTTTTGGTATTTGTTCTGACGATTTTGACTGGGGTAAATCGCATAAGTACATCATATCTCGCTGTTGCGACTGATACCTAAACAGTAGTGTAATCAAACGTTATGACTTAAATTGCACTACTGATAACAGTAGTGTAAGTAATGACTTAAATTGCCCTATTAATAACAGTAGTGTAAGTAATGAGTTATATTGCACTACTGATAATAGTAGTGTAAGTAACTTGTTGTAACGTTCTTTTGCATAATACAGTACCGAGTTTTTAGTAGTGTAAGTAAATTGTTTCTATTTGACTTAAGTTAAATATAGTTTCATTTATTTTTGGACGATGGTAATTACTCTATTTGACACACCTCCTCAATGTTCTGTAAAAAGATATGTGATTAAATTTCCGTGGTTATTATACACGTTTTCATTCGGAATCAATGATTTTTATTGCGGTTTTGGTTTGTGTTTCCACAATTATGTTTAACATTTAAATTTGGAAAATCCCTTAAGCCATTTCGGTAGTGCAAACATCGGTCGTGCAAAAACTCGGTAGTGCAAACATCAGTCGTGCAAGACCTCAATAGTGCAAAAATCGTATCACATACAATATATTGATGCAGTGAATAATAACTCTGGAATTAATCACATATCTTTTTACATAACATTGAGGAGCATAAAATAACATAAACCTGCATAACCCACGACAAAGCTACCTGCAAAACAGAAAATAAAAAAAAAAACATGCAAAAACTACGTCAGGCAATAGTAGTGCGATGAAATTGCAGTAGCTGACACGGAAGAGTAGACGAAGATAAAAAAATTTGGCGTATGGAAAAAGGGGAGATGCAGTATACATGGGGAATGTTTCTCATCCTCATGAGGATTGAAAGAGTACCTTTTCTTCAAGCGAGTGTTCGAAATTCTCAATCTGGTTTCTAACTTTGTAGAAAGACGATGGAATTCCAATGGTATCCTATCTGCAAATTTAAAATATACGAAATTATCATTATATAAATCATGTGAATTAAATGCATGCTCATCTAATAATGTGTTGGAGTAATCTATAATGCTTGTTATAAGATGTCTGTAATGTACAAATCTCCCACCTAAATGTTGTAGACTTCATGTTATAGACTATTTCATCCTCTTCAAGTTCGTCTTCTTTCAAGCTGAGAATCTTTATTCCTGTCTGTGATGTTGCCCGAGACAATGCAACGTACAGTTGGCCATGAGTAAATACTGGTTTTGGTAGATACACTCCAACCTTATTTATACTCTGCCCCTGACTCTTGTTAATAGTTATAGCATAGAAGACTCGTATCGGAAACTGCTTGCGGCGCAATTTAACTGGTAATGTGGAGTCTGTTGGCAAAAGGACAATTCTTGGAATAATTACCTTGTTTCCAATATGTAATCCTGTAATAATCTCACATTCAATCACTTTATTGCCCATATGTGAAACTGCCATTCTTGTTCCATTACATAAGCCTTCTTTCTTATTGAGATTTCAACAGCATACAGGAACCGCCTCTTTCAACAACAGTTTGTGATTTGGAAGACCAGAGAATTCGAGAGTGTTCAGAAAGTCAACTCGATACAGGTTTTCAATTTCACTCTCGTTTCTCGAATTGCTTCTATAGTATCTTAGCTTAAATATTCTGTTGCTTCACTGGAGGACATTGACAACATGTACCTGTTAATCTCATCAACGGGTTCATTTGTTGGAGTGAGTATTGCCCTCTCTCTGAGATATGTGTGATCTGAATTATTTTCTTCGAAATTGTCTTAGACATACTCTGCAATCTCTTTGACAGTGTTTGTAGAAGGCTGAATAATCATCTCAGTGAGAATTTTAACTGCTTCTCTACCGTTAATTGAAGCGACTGTCGGATTACCATTTCCGACCTGTAAGACCCAGTTTGAAAAATATATCTCAGACTGATATATTCTCATATTCTTCTTTAAGGCGTAGCAACGACAATTCTTCCACATGTATGAACGGTTTATAACTGATTCAACAATATCTTGGCATGTACCCTTTGGAATTACTGGCAATAATTGCCTAAAATCTCCTCCAAGCAGAATAGTTTTTCCTCCAAATTGGATTTTATCAGCACCTATATTTTGAGCTGGCATAAGATCCCGTATTGTTCTGTCCAGTGCTTCGAAAGCAAATTTATGTGTCATTGGCGCTTCATCCCAAATAATTAATTCTACGCTACGTATGAGATCCGCTAACGTACCATGACGTATACCGCACATGGAATTTTCACGTAATGTTATTGGCAACTTGAATCTCGAATGAGCGGTTCTTCCACCTAGTAGCAGTAAGGCAGCAATCCCCGATGATGCTATAGGAATTACTATCTCGTTTTCTGACTGCATTTTTTGTATTAGCAAATTGTATACATAAGTCTAACCCGTTCCTCCTGGACCATTCAGGAAAAAAAGCTGACCATCATTTGTATTGATTGAGTCAGTAACAGCATCAAATATTGCTCTTTGTTCTTCATTCAGTGTAGCAATAAGCTCGTCAGTTTCTACTGCGCTTACGTCAACACGCAAGTTTAATTCGTCCATGAATAATCAGTTTTCAAGATCTGTCAGAATACTATCAGGCGGAGTCGTCATCCCAGGGAAGTCTGCAAGTGTTTTTGAGTTCTGTTTTAATAACTTCTCTACCTCAATAAGAGTATAATTCTGTAATTCCTCTTCAGAAAGGTTCAAAGATGAAAATGTGAACAAACGTCTTTGTCTCCATATTCCGTTTTCTAGAAACTATTCGTAAAGGATCTGTTATTTTGCAGTATGTCAGCAGTGTGGCAAATAAATGTCGCAGTTGATTTGGAGTTGCCCATAGATCAGCTTCTTCCATAGCTTGATGCCATTCGCAATCTCCTTCTAATAATCCTCTTGTAACATGCTTATTTGAAACTTTGTAATATATTTCCGTCCACGGTTCGTATATCCTCATAAGAAGTTGGTCCTTTAACAACCATGAGCAACATTTTCATGTAGTAAAGCTCACCAGCAGTCGGATGAATATTCACAATTCTTCCAAGAGCAATTCCTTTCTTTCGTGGCTGCCAAGATCTTTCAGAGTCTTTTCTATACGAATCTTGATGGAAACTGTATGTAAGTGAGAGTCCTTGCTTCACTATTACGGGAATTTGTTAACATCCATTCAATAAACATGGTTTTTCGAACACCATCACGTGTTAGTAAACTCTCCAAATCAACACTGTAGAATACACTTTGTAATTGTGCTTTGATTTATTAGCTGTCTTCGTAGATTGGGGCGTTATTTGTAATAGTCCTTAGATTAGGACTAGTTTGATATTTATACCAAGTTTGTTTGGTATAAATATATGTACAAACATTGAGATTAATATAGAAAATTAGAGAATTGATCTGAAAGGCTGCCAAATCCAATTCTAGAGAGAGAAACTCAGAAATCTGTCTCTCACTACCCGAATTCTCTCTCGTGTTCTTCATCGAAGGTTTTCGATCGAAATTCAATCCATTCAATTCTAATCGAATTCCTTAGGATTTGAGTCTAGGATAATAGGAGTTGATAATTGAGGACCTAACAATTGGTATCAGAGCAGATTGTTAGAGCAGGATAATAGGATTTGAATCGAAATTGTTAGAAATCAGATCGAAATTTTTTTGGAGCTGTTCCGTGCGAAGAACAGTTTTGGCGCAAAATTTCTTTTCGATCTGAATTGCCTAAATTCTGTGCTTATTTGATCTGATTTTGATGCTTCTGTGCTCGCATAAGAATGTTAGATCAATTGCGATTAGATTCGTAGCGGTTTGAATATCAATTTAGCAGAATAGATCAGATATAAATAGTCACTGTTTGCGCGAAGAACATACTTAAACACAGTTTGAATTTGATTAAAATTTGATATATTTTGCTTCATAATGTGTTTAATTGTCTGTTCGTGCGTACTAGACATCTGATTACGAACTGAAACATGCGAGTTCATAGTCTAATTCATTGTATTTGGTTGAATCAGGTTTAATTAGGGTTCTGATTTCATTCGCGAAACTTCAATTTTTCTCGCTAAAATCTTCGATCGCAGAAATTTCTCGGTTGCAAAACTTCGCGCGAGAATTTTTATTGATCAGAGCACTAAGTCAGCACTAAAACCGTCCTTACTAAGAATGATTTTAGTAGGAAAAATTTCTCGAGCATCATCTACCGAAAAACTATTTCGACGAAGACCAATTTTGACCTTCGCGCTCGCAAAACTCACCGTCGAAATTTTTTTTCGGTCAAAACTTATATAGTTTGACCAAGCGAAAATTACTTACGACTTTTCAGTCAATGATTTTATTTTGACTAAGCAAGAACTTACTTTGAGTACAGTTTCTTGCGATCGAAATAAATTCACGATTAAAAGATTTTTCTCGATCGAAAGGTTTTGAACAAATTTTTCTCGCTCGTAAAGTTTCTCGCTGACACACTTTCTCGCACGAGAATAGTGACACACATCTTAATCTCTATTGAATTATTTTCGATCGAAAATCTAAAGATAGAATCGAAAATAATTCTCGACTGCTTTAATATCAAACGCTACCAACAAATTTGCTACTTGTGAAGCATATTACTTCAAAATCCATCCATCAAAACTAACGAAGATCCTTCACCAACTCTACCACAAAGAAAGAAAAGATGGATGCATACTCACTAGGAAACGACAATCGTCCGCCGATCTTGCAACGCGGCGAATATACAGTTTGGAGAAGCCGCTTCCTAAATTTCATAGCCTAGAAAGATCAAGCCGAAAACCTGCTAAAGTCACTCAAAGAAGGGCCTGCACAATTCTGGATCACTGTAGCCGGCGATGACACGGTTACTCCTCATATTCCCTCTACTAGGCGACTGAAGGAGCCTAGGGAATATTCATCGAGGAAAGAGCCCGCGCTAAGGCAGATCTGATAGCCATGAACACACTCATGCAGGGCATCCCCAACGACATCTATAGACAGATAGACAGCCTCCCAAAGGCTAAGGGGATGTGGGATGAACTGCATAGAATGATGCAAAGGGCGGAAGTGGGCATCAAGGCCGAAAAGGCAAATATTCTCACGGCTTATGACTCATTCAAAGCAAAGCCGGAGGAGAGCCTATATGACGTATATCAAAGGTTCCTCACCCTTATTAATGAGATGAGGAAAATAGAAATCTCTAAGACAAACATGGAAACAAACATCAGATTTCTATCCTCCCTGCCCTCAGACTGAAAAAAGATATCCACTCAACTTAGGCAAAACAAAGATTTGGAGGAGTTGGATATCCATGCAGTCTTTGACAATCTCGCCCAACATGAGGAAGATATTTGCGAGATTCAGAAGGAGCAAAAGGCCAAGCAGATAGAAGACACTGTTGCCCTTGTCTCAGAGAAGCGTGGAACAAGGTCTCGCAAAGAGAAGATCGTTAGGCCTCCCTCCCCATCAGAGTCAGAAGAAGATTCGGAGACAGGCGATGAGCCAATCATGAAAGCACTGAGGAAGCAGTTGGCTCTAATCCGCAAATTGATGAGCAAGCGTACTTCAAAAAGAAGTCCTCATCTTCGGCCAACCGACTTAGGACCTCAAGCTCTAAGAATAAAGAACGTGCACCTGAGAGCTCCGAAATCAAAAACACGAAAGAGCCCAACAAGTGCTTCAACTTTGGTAAGTCTGGTCATTTTGCCAGAGAATGCACTCTTCCCAAGAAGAGAGATGCTAATTACTACTCGAGAAAGCTTCAACTTTCAAAGCAGACGGAAGCTGGAGTAGCCCTGATGGCAGAGCAGGACCACTGGATCGAAGACACGTTATAACGACCCTACTTCTCAAATACGTATTTAGGCGGGTTTAGCAGCGAAAACAGCGGAAAGCCCATTTAATAAAAACTTTTAAAACATAATAATACAAATACGTTCAATGTCTAAATCCATAGATCCAAACCCAAACACATTTTTATTCATTGGGCTGAAGCCCAAGAAATCCAAACCCAAATTTGAAAACATGAAACATAAACTCGTTTCACAGGTCGCGTCCCATCTACTGCGCCGCCTTCAAAAGTCCATGGAGTCACCGCCATCAGCCGCCTAGTCATGACGTTTTTTTCAACGTCCGACTCGTTCGTACCTACACACGTAAACCCTGAGCTTTTGCTCAGTAGATGAAAATATACATGAATGCAAATGCTCTTATCGACTCCCATCCCGACACATCTCACAGAATGCACGCTCGACTCTTTTCTCATATCTCATTTCATCACATCACATCAGGGCCCGAGGCTTAGGTACTAAAGGCAATACGGGCGCAGGGGTCCGTAGCTCGGGAGGCCCCACTCCCCACAAGGGGTCAGTAGCTCGGGAGCCCCCACTCCCTCCATATAAAGTGCGCCTTAGTCCCAACCTCACTCATACAACTCATCTACCATTTCTCATTCATAAACCATCTCACTCACTTCTCCGTACAATACTCTCATGACTCTGCACTCCCCTCGTAACACGTGTATGCAAATGCCGTGCAAATAAAAATGCAACATATAACATATCCTTTCCATATTTCTATATTACATATCGGCCCGAGGTATCAGCTCGGCCCGATTCCAAGAATCAACACTCAACAAACAATTCGGGCCCAAAGCCCGCGTTCCGATTTCTAATCGGCCCGAAACCGTAACCACCGAACTCCCTCTCGATCTTATACTAAAAGTTCTAATTTTAGTTCTTTCTACCTTACGACTCTGATTTCACCCCAACGCCAGCTTTAGTTTAAGTTCCAAAATTATTTTAGAAATTATCAATCTTTCCCAAATTTAAAATTATTTTTAGCTCTATATCAAATTTTCAGAAATTACAACTTTTGCTCCGAAACCTTTGAAAATTTACAATTTAACCCCAGCCGAATATTTTTAATAATTATTTAGCCCAAGAGTTTTGAAAATTCTCCATTTAACCCTGCCGAGATACTTAATATTTATTTAGTACTTCGAAATTTTCCGAAATTTTATAATTAACCCCGACCGAAATATTTAATATTTATTTAAATTTTTCCGGAGGTTCCGATAATTTACAAAAGGTCCCTAGTCGATTGAAGAATATTTACCAAGTATCTCAAAACTTCTGAAAATTGCAATTACGTCCTTAGCCGAGTTTTAAGTATTTATTTAATCCTCCAAAAATTCTGAAAATTGTATTTTAACCCCTACTAAGCTTTAATCAATTAATTTAAAACCCAAAAGTTTCTGAAATTTTCATTACCCCTGTCGAAATCTAACATGTTTATTTAGTACCCAAAACTTTCGACAAATTCTAATTTGATCCTAGCCGAAATTTAATATATTTATATAGTTCCCAAAACATCTGAAAAATTTCCAATTTAAGCTTAGCTGAAATTTTAGTATATTCAAAAAATAGCCCCTGTTTCGAATTTACATTTACAGCCCCCGGATTTTTGAAACTTTTCAATTTAGTACTCGAATCTTTGAAAATTACACAAAGAACCCCAATTATTTATTCCGATATGTCCTAAAAGCTTTATATTTCTTTAAAATATCCCCTATTCGAACTTTTACAACACAGACTCCCTGGATTTTGTAAAATTTCAATTAAGTCCCAAAATTTTAAAAATAACTATTTTATACGGCTGTTTTGCGACAGTTTGGGATTTCTCAATGATCACAAGGTAAACGATGTCCGATGGACCTGAAATGTTAACAACCGATAAAGAACTTGCAAATCTTAGTTGTGTCCAAAGGAATTTTAAATCCAAGGCCTAGATTGTTAGATATGAAGTTTTTTAACCTCTTGGCCGAAATGGATAAACAAAACCCTAGAAAAGCCTAATTCTCCCCAAGTTTTGCTCTATCCTCTTAATCTAATGTCCTCTATCCCTATTTCCAAATGTCCATAGTTCTAAAAATTCTCAATCTCATGCTCCCTAAGCTAACCAACGAAAAATTCATGTAAGCAAATTATTAACACATGAACACGAAGAATTCGATGAATAACATGCAAAACATGTAAAATTCACAAATCCTAATATTGTTTACGTATGTAGGCGATCTTCACCTACCTTACGTCCGTAGAGAGCTACGTTACGGGTTATTTTTATGTGATCCCGACTCTAGGATTTCGATCCCGAGCTCCTCCACGTGTCCGCGGGTTTTTCTTTTTCTCCCGGTTCTCTCCCGCGATTTCTCCCTCTCTCCCGAAATCTCTTCTTCCCTTTCTCTCTTTTCCCTCTTCTCCTTCTCTTCTTCCTCTCTTTTCTTTCTTTTTCTTTCTTTCCTTTCTCTTCCTTTCTCTCTTTTTTTTTCTCTTCTTTTCTCTTCCCTCTCTCTTTTTCACGTTCTCTTCCCCTCTCCCTTTTCTTTCCTTCTCCTTTCTTTATTATCTTGTCTAGGTGGCATTAGGTGGTTTATGTAGGTCATTTGGTGATGGTTTATCTAGGTCATTTGGTGATGACTTTGTCCTAATGCTCATGGAGATGATTAGTTGGCATTTTGCCATCTCCTTTTTCTTTCCTTTTTTTTTTTCTTTTCTGCCCTCTTCTCTCTCCCACACGTTCTCTCCTCTCCATTTTCTTTAATTTGGTTGTTACTTTTGTCTCCATGCTCACATGGAGGTGGATGAAGGTGATGAGGTGGGGTGTTTTGGTTTTATTACCTCATTATGTAAAGATATTTATTTTATAGTTATTATTTTATTTTATTGTACCAACCTCACATGGAGGTACATATTTATTTATTTTTCTCTTATTTATTTCAGCCATAATTAAATTATTATTATTACTATTATTACTATTATTATTTTTAAATTATTTATTTATTTGGGATTCACTTCTTGTTTTTGGCCCAATTAAATTTTATTGAAGGACCCAACTCCCATCCTTTTATTTTCGGCCATTATTTTCTTCACTTGGCCCATAAATAAATTTTTGGTCCATTAAAATTTTTTCGGGCCCAATTGTAGATTTTGGGCTCGTTTCGAAAAGAAATCGTTTCTTGTTAGAAAGTTGATTTCATTTCGAATATTGTTGAAGTAATCCCGTATAAATTTTGCGGGTATTACATCCTTCCCCCTTATAAGAATTTCGTCCCCGGAATTACAGTACAGAAAATAATTCGGGGTACTTCTTTCTCATTTCGTTTTCTCATTTCCAAGGGCTTCTTCCAATACTTGATTTCCGCCACAAGACCTTCACGAGGGGTATGTTATTATTTCGAAAACGTTTCACCTCGTACATCAAAATTTCCACCGGCCTTTCTTTATAGCTCAAGTCCGGCTTCAATTTTTGATGAAGTGATTCGCTTCTCAGCACCTGATTCGGGTCCGCAACGTATTTACGTAAAGTTGATACGTGAAATACGTCGTGGACATGGGCTAACGAGGCGGGTAACTCCAGCTGATACGCAACTTCTCCTACTCTCTTGAGTATTTTGAAAGAGCCAATGTACCTTGGGCTCAATTTGCCCTTTCTAGGGCAAACACCACGGCTGCGAGTTCCAAATCGTGTGTGGGGTAATTTTTCTCGTAGGATTTTGAGCTGTCGGGAGGCATACGTAATTACCTTCCCGTTCTGCATCAACACGCACCCCAAGTCATTTTTTTTGAGGCATCACTGTATACCGAAAATTTTTCGATACCAGAGGGTATTGTAAGAAAAGGAGCTGTTGTCAGTCGTTTCTTCAACTCCTGGAAGTTTTCTCACATGCTTTCGTCCACTTAAATGAAACATTCTTCATAAGTTAAGTCTGGCTTTCTTCACCGTTATTGTCACGATGAGCAGCTGCCGTTGGATCCAAGATGGCGCGCGATCTAATGGTCATGATTTGAAGGTTGAAGATTTAATTATGTTCCTAGGATATCGCGCGAAAAGATAAACGGCTGAGATGTTTAAGAAGTGAAAGAATCGGATGGTGAATCGTGAGCGTTGGATCAAAAATCGGACGGATGATAGTGAAGGTGCTATTTCACTTACAGAGTCGCATGCGATTCTTGCTCTAACACGCAGAAATGCAATACCACGTGGTGACTTGTGGAGCGTTCGATCGGATAAAATGGACGGTGAAGATAGATCGCGAATTCACATTTAAAACATTATTTCTATCTTATTAGTGTCGGATTCCCAGTTCACTTTCTCGAGCATGTAACTTCTTCTAGAGTGAAAATCATCGTGAGGTGAAAACACGAGAGTTGTAGAAGAGATAGAGATCTGTAACTTCCGTGTTGCGATCAATAAGAAAGGAATCTCGGTTGATCCGTGGACATAGGCTGAAGTTCAGCCGTGTTTGTGCGTTAGTTCGCCGTACTAATTTCATTGATGCGACAGAGTCTGCGCAGTGCATGTAAATACGGCATTGATTTAAACTTGAGCACAATTTCTTTGTCGCAATGGACATCAACATCTTTCTTCGAGATTTTGGATTGGATTTTTGTGATAAAAGTCCAATGTGATTTCTGCTTGTACGTGATCTCCCAAATCAAGATTACGGCGTTCGAAGAAAAATCTGATCTCGAAATTTATGAAGTTTATCTTTATACGGCGTTCGAAGGAAACTCAAAATTAATGCTGCTTATCCTTCGCTTCACTCACGCCTATATATAAGTACTTGATGCACGCTATTTTGCACCGTAGCACAATTCTCTCCAACCATTTAATTTTCGCAATGTATATCTTGGACGAAATGCGGATCGTGAGGATGTTCCTCAGGAACCTTTTTGGAGGGAAAATCTCGAAAAGCATAAATTTGAGTTATTCCTTCTTTGGGATTGCTCTTCGCTGCAATCGCCATTTTTGTGATGTGGGTTGCCACTCACTGCACTTGTGTTTAATTTGTGAAAGGTTAAGTCATGGGAAGCCGCGTCTTTGTCAGGCATATTGGAAGAAGCCGCCGTCAGAACTTTCCGAACGTCGTTGATGTTCTATCTTCTAAGTTTTTTTTTTATTCGGGTTGTAATATGATTTTCAGTTATGTAATCGTTATGCATCGACTCTATCATGTTTTCTCTACGTCCTCGTCTCATTTTCAAAATTGTATACAAGCTCCGAATTATAAGAATTTATATCGTTCAACTCTCTTTTATTTTGCCGTTTATTTATTTTAGCTTCCCGAATTTCAGCTTGGTCCAATTCGGTCAGGCCCAAATTCTGAAAAAGGCCCAAAATTTAAATTTTGCCGAATTTCCAAATTGACCCGAATTTTTACCCAAATTTCAAAGAAACCCCAAATTTGATCAAAGATCCGAGTTTTTGATCATTCTCTCCCTACCTTAATTTCACCGGGATTCTCCTACCAATCTAAGTGTAAAAGTACAAAATCTGTAACTTTCGAACACATCTAGGAGCACATAAAATTCACACAGACATTCACGTAAAGCATATATCAGAAAAATGTAAAGCACATAATTACGTATTAAACTTACAGGCGTAGGCTGATCCTCCGGGCTTTTGAGAGGCAGTACATGGACAGTCTACAGAATCTATAACCTAACGCTCTGATACCACCTGTAACGACCCTACTTCTGAAATACGTATTTAGGCGGGTTTACTCAGCGAAAACAGCGGAAAGTCCATTTAATAAAAACTTTTAAAACATAATAATACAAATACGTTCAATATCTAAATCCATAGATCCAAAGTCAAACACATTTTTATTCATTGGGCTGAAGCCCAAGAAGTCCAAGCCCAAATTTGAAAACATGAAACATAAACTCGTTTCACATGTCGCGTCCCATGTACTGCGCCGCCTTCAAAAGTCCATGGAGTCACCGCCATCAGCCGCCTAGTCATGACGTTTTTTTTTTCAACATCCGACTCGTTCGTACCTACACACGTAAACCCTGAGCTTTTGCGCAGTAGATGAAAATATACATGAATGCAAATGCTCTTATCGACTCCCATCCCGACACATCTCACAGAATGCACGCTCCACTCTTTTCTCATATCTCATTTCATCACATCACATCAGGCCCGAGGTTAGGTACTAAAGGCAACACGCGGGCAGGGGTCCGTAGCTCGGGAGGCCCCACTCCCCACAAGGGGTCAGTAGCTCGGGAGGCCCCACTCCCTCCATATAAAGTGCGCCTTAGTCCTAACCTCACTCATACAACTCATCTACCATTTCTCATTCATAAACCATCTCACTAACTTGTCCATACAATACTCTCATGACTCTGCGCTCCCCTCGTAACACGTGTATGCAAATGCCGTGCAAATAAAAATGCAACACATAACACATCCTTTCCACATTTCTATATTACATATCGGCCCGAGGTATCAGCACGGCCCGATTCCAAGAATCAACACTCAACAAATAATTCGGGCCCAAAGCCCGCGTTCTGATTTCTAATCGGCCCGAAACCGTAACCACCGAACTCCCTCTCGATCTTATACTAAAAGTTCTAATTTTAATTCTTTCTACCTTACGACTCTTTCACCCCAACGCCACCTTTAGTTTAAGTTCCAAAATTATTTTAGAAATTATCAATCTTTCCCAAATTTAAAATTATTTTTAGCTCAATATCAAATTTTCAGAAATTACAATTTTTGTTCCGAAACCTTTGAAAATTTACAATTTAACCCCAGCCGAATATTTTTAATAGTTATTTAGCCCAAGACTTTTGAAAATTCTCCATTTAACCCTAGCCAATATACTTAATATTTATTTAGTACTTGAAAAATTTTCCGAAATTTTATAATTAACCCCGACCGGAATATTTAATATTTATTTAACTTTTTCCGGAGGTTCCGATAATTTACAAAAGGTCCCTAGTCGATTGAAGAATGTTTACCAAGTATCTCAAAACTTCTTAAAATTGCAATTACGTCCTTAGCCGAGTTTTAAGTATTTATTTAAACCTCTGAAAATTCAGAAAATTGTATTTTAACCCAACTAAGCTTTAATCCATTTATTTAAAACCCAAAAGTTTATGAAATTTTCATTTTACCCCTGTCGAAATCTAACATGTTTATTTAGTACCCAAAACTTTCGACAAATTCTAATTTGATCCTAGCCGAAATTTAATATATTTATATAGTTCCCAAAACTTCTGAAAATTTTCAATTTAAACTTAGCTGAAATTTTAGTATATTCAATAAATAGCCCCTGTTTCGAATTTTACATTTACAGCCCCGGATTTTGAAACTTTTCAATTTAGTACTCGATCTTTGAAAATTACACGAAGAACCCCAATTATTTATTCCGAATTTTAAATCTGTCCTAAAAGCTTTATATTTCTTTAAAATATCCCCTATTCGAACTCTTACAACACAGACTCCCTGGATTTTGTAAAATTTCGATTAGGTCCAAAAAATGTAAAAATAACTATTTTTTAAGGCTGTTTTGCGACAGTTTCGAATTTCTCAATGATCAACAAGACTCTGTACGAGATTGTTAATAAAAGAGTACCCAACATCTCATTTATGGCGACCTTACTTTTCTAATTAGAATTAGTGGCGGATTTCCGCAACGTAAGCCGCGGAAGGCCCGTCTAATTAAAACTTTTTCCTAAAATAATATACATTATTATAAACATACGTCTACATTGTCATCTCTGTACATGGGCCGAAGTCCCAAAAATATCAAAAGAACAAAAGTCCTACAGACGCTCCACAGGTCTTCATCCATGTACCGCACTGCCCTCAAAAGTCCGTGGAGCACCGCCACCAGCCGCCTCAGTCACGACGCGTATCAGCGTCGGACTCAGTACCTACAACACGTAAACACTGAGCAATTTGCCAGTAGGTGAATAAAATGCATGTATGCAAGTGTGCACTCAACCCCAAACCCAATACCTCACAACATGATATAATGCACACTCTTCTTTTCCCACATTCCTATTTGACACAACACAGGGCCCTAGGTTAGGCTCGACACCCTCGCGCGCAAAGACTACTGGGAGGCCACCCCCAAGTCTCGCGACAGCCTACCCTGGTAGTGCACTGGACTATCACGCCAATGGCCTCCTACCGGGTCGCTCCGCACCAAAAGTATACACTGATAGTGCACTGGACGATCACGCCAATGGCCTCCTATCAGGTCAGATCAATATCTCATCCGGCGGTATGCACCTCGGGACGGTCACGCCGAGTAGACAGATCGATCACGCCTGTCTCCGCCAGGTGCCCAGTGAGCCCAACCTCGACTCCTCTAAGAGTCACCAATCACAAGCATCTCATTCTACCCCGTACGTCAATATCTCATATCATTACCGTCACACTACGGTACAACCATCTCTCGTCCTAACGTGATATGCACGTGCCATGCATATACAAGAAATCTCATATAACATGATTTATATTAAACGTATGTAGAACAGGTAAAGCACATAAATCATGTAAGTCACGTAAATCATCGAATCACATGGAAACACATAAATTCACATTTGTGTTTACGTATCGTAGATGGATGATCCACCTACATGTCCTCCTGATAAAATTAGATACGAAGTCGGGTAAACTTCCTATGCTTCGATCCTCTGAATATTGAAAATATTTCCACATCAATAAATTTACTAAGTCATATAAGTTTCGAAAATGCTAAAATTATTAAAACCCTAAAATTTATGAAAACCTAAAAATAATGAAATTCCTAAAAATAATAAACCCTAAAATATTGAAAACCCTAGAATTAGCAAAATTCTAAAATACCGAAAATTTATTAACTGAAATACAATGTCGAAATCTTGGAAATGTCGAGACATAGATGTCGAGATTATTAAACCATATTGAGATCTTTGTTACTAATTCTATAAGGTGTCAAACTTGTACAAATGTCGAGGTCTCACTTTGTCGAGATTATTAAAAGAAAATGTCGAGCTATTAAGTTGAGAAAAGAACAAATGTCGAGACTTTCATTATGTGATAAATGTCGAAACGTTACATTAAGGATGTCGAGATCTTTCGTAGTTGAGAAAAGAACAAATGTCGAAATCATTAACAATGGCCAATCGAAATATTTTGTTGGGAAGTAAATGTCGAACTCATTACACAATGTCGAGATCTCTTATCGAGATCTTATTATATCGAAAGCTTTTATATTTCGAATTCTACCTAGGTTACATCTCGAAACTTTTCATATCATATCGCAATCTTACATACGATTAAGATCAGCTTCAAAACCTCTGTTAAATCCCAAAAAGGATACACCCTAAACATAAGTCTTAAAGAACATGCTAAGTGTGAAGAACATCTTATGCATTAAATTCATCAGGACTCATATATACTAATTCATGAGCCTAACCCGCAACTCAAGATCTTAGGGTTTTCTAAATATTAACCCATCCGAAATTCTCTCATAATTACTAAATACTCATGTCGACATTCAAAACATAGTAGCATAATATAAATCAAGGCATTTACGTGTAGTGAAGTTACCTTCTTCCGATTATATCTCTAAGCTTGGCCTAGTTTTCCTCAAGTTCGATACCCTCTTGTCCTTTCCTTAAATGCTCTTTCTCAGTTTTGTTGTTTTATCAAGGTTTCGTTTCCTTCTTTATGGTTCAATTTATGTTATAGATATGTATTAAAGTATTGAAAGTGGTGATGATAAGACTAGGAGGTGATGACGTCTTTTCTCCTCCCATAGTAAGAAACGTGGTTTTAATAATTATCCATTTTGTACCTTTATGATTTGGACCTTATGTGGAGATATAATCAAATTAAATGTAGCCCAAATCATTAATTCCAGCCCACTTAACTAATTCTTTGGCTAGGTTTTCAAAGCAAACAATTGAAAAACCCTAAGTTTCGAAAGTCTTTTCACTTTCTAAACATCCCTCTACTTCGAAATCCTATCCATTTAATTCTTATTAGTTTTTTTAATTCGAATTCCCTATATATATATAACATAACTCCTATTAATAATTTTCCTTACTTCCAAATTATGGATATTATACGCAATTATTTATAATTCCCTATTCAAACTACTCGATTAACCGTCCTAATAGCACACCAGCACATATAAAATCATATCACATAGTATGAAACCATCTAAGCACATAACATGCAATCATATAAACACATAATTTGCACATAAATTCACAGATTAGCATATTCATAAAATCTAGGGTATTACATCATTCTTTAGAGTCTACAGGTGCAAGTGCTTTGTGGCGAACGACAGAGAACAACGAGCAAAGTTCGACCCTAAAGCATTCGAAGCAACTTTCGTCGGGTATTCTTCAACCTCAAAAGCGTACCGAGTGTACATCAAGTCCAACCGCACGATCATGAAAAGCTATAACGGCACTTGTCACGAAGTGAACGCGATGGCTCCTGCACACCTCAGTTCAGGACCCGTGCCAAACCCGATGGCTTTTGAACAAACCAGTTCAGGACCCGTGCTTAACCCGTCAGCTTCTGAAGACAACATCTCAGAACCCGCATTCACTGGTGTGTTGGCACAAATCAACAGAAGATGGCAACAACTCAGCAATCAACGCCAGACGAAGCACTAAGACTTGTGTTAGGAGACTTGGATTCCCTCTTTGAGCCTCTCACCGTCAATACTATACCCGACGAGGCCTATGTACCAAGTTCTTCAACAGTCCCTACCTCACCCGATTAAGATTTGCCACAGCACATTGAAGAACCTACCATGGGTGTTGAGGAAGAATCATCAGAGTAGCTTCCTGCCAGTGCAGATATGGAACTTCCCCACACAAATGAACAATCGGAGATCATTGGAAGTCTAGACCCACAAATGGCTGATGCTTCATCTTCAGCTTTGCCACATGAGCGCCAGTGGATTAGAGCTCATCCGGTTGATCAAATAATTGGCGATCCTTCGAGCGGAGTAAGGACACGACATCAACATGGTCTTTTTAGCTGCTTCTTAAGCCAAAACGAGCCTACTAACGTAGAAGACGCACTACGAGATCCGGATTGGATATTTGCAATGAGGAATCAACCAATTCGAACGTGTTCAAGTGTTGAAATTAGTACCCCGTTCGCATGGGAAAACTATCATCGGGACAAAATGGGTATTCAAGAACAAGAAGAATGAAGATGGCCAAGTGATCCGGAACAAGGCACGATTAGTTGCCAAGGGATACAACCAAAAGGAAGGCATTGACTACGACGAAACGTATGCTCATGTTGCCCAAATTGAGGCCATTCGTCTCTTTTTGGCTTACGCGGCTCATAAAGACTTCAAGGTCTATCAAATGAACGTTAAAACCGCCTTTCTCAACGGCGTACTTAAAGAAGAAGTCTATGTCGCTCAGCCTGATGGCTTCATTGATCAAGAACATCCCGATCACGTCTATCAATTGGATAAAGCTCTCTACGGACTAAAACAAGCCCCACGTGCTTGGTATGATGTCTTGAGCGAGTTCCTCGTAATGTCTGGATTTATTCGAGGAACAATCGATACGACCCTCTTCATCAAATGGCAGGACAAGGATCTGATGGTCGTTCAAGTTTACGTCGACGACATCATTTTCGGTTCAACAAATCCACGGCTTTGCAAGAAGTTTGGAGATCTCATGAAGAGTAAATTCGAAATGAGCCACATGGGAGAGATGAAATTCTTCCTAGAACTTCAAGTCAGGTAGCATGGAATATTTATCAGTCAAACAAAGTACATTAAGGACATCCTGAAAAAGTTCCATCAAGATCAGAGCAAACCTCCCAGCACTCCCATGTCAGCAAGCTGCAAGATGGATGCCGATCCCACGGGAAAATCGGTCGACATCACACTCTACCGCAGCATAATTGGATCTCTTCTCTATCTCACTTCGAGCCGCCCGGATATCATGTTTGCCACTTGTCTTTGTGCCCACTTCCAAGTTGATCCCAAAGAATCCCACATGCTCGCGGTGAAGCACATTCTTTGCTACCTTAAGGCGGATCTACCTTAGGACTATGGTATCCTAAAGGTACGAATTTCAAACATATCGGCTATACAGACGCTGATTATGCAGGTTGCGAATGGACAGGAAAAGTACCTCCGGTGGCAGCCGTTGCCGAATGGACAGGTTGCTCCCAGATGCTATGGATGCGGACTCAGCTTCACGACTATGGGTACAATTTAAATAATATACCCATATATAGTGATAGTCAAAGTGCCATTGCGATTACGTGCAATCCTGTTCACCATTCACGCACGAATCACATAGACATTAGATATCACTTTATCAAAGATCACGTCGAAAAAGGCACCATTGACATGTACTTTGTGAACACGGAATATCAAGTAGCCAACATTTTCACCAAGGCATTGGATGAAAAACGATTCCAATTTCTTGTCGAAAAATGAGGCATGTTGAATCTCCCATGATATGTGCATTACCTAATCTTCTGTTCTATCACATGCTCTACTCTATGTGTTTTCCATGTTCACTTGTCTTATCGTGCGTGATAATAATAAAAAAACCTATACATATATCTATAGTAGAGGAGAATGACGAGATCCTTTAGGATGATTCGGTCTAAGTCACGTAAAGTTTTTTCCGACATGCGACTGATTCAACTGCTTAATTCTGCCAGTCTAAGTCACAATCTTGTGTCTAAAGGTCTTAAGTTTGCCACAATAGACGCAAAGCCACCTTTCAAATGTGAGCACTCTAGCCCTTCAATTTTTCTCACTTGGATCTATCTCTCGAGTGAAGTCACAGTTCAATTAAATGTCTTTTCTAGTGATACTCGGCTTCGCCCTTCTTTAGATCGTGAGGAAAATGATTTGGGGCATTTAGGCAGTTCCTCACTCGGCCTTTTCAAATCCTTTTCCATATCATACCCCTTAGTAATCCACTTTGGACCTTCTCTGACTTCCTTTTCTTCATTTGAAACCCATTTCAACCTTCAACCTTCATTTGAAACCATTTCACCTTCAACCGATTCTATTTTCGCCAAATGGTTGTTCAAACAAGAAAAGTAGGGGAGAAAAGTAAAAGAAAACGAGAAGATGACTAAAGAAGGCAATTCTCAACGCACAAAAAACAGACCAAAGGAACCTGCTTTTCAAACTACCAAAAGAAGGCATGGATCCTGCTGTGAACTTCTCCGTCGATAATCTCGTACACTCGTCAGAACGGCTGGAAAGAGGAGCACCTCGAAGTGAACTTCTCCAACGATAATCCGGTCTTATATGGGAAATGAGAAGAGGAGCACATCCTTGGGTACGAATTCCATAACCATGAACATTTACAAATTGATAATCTCTGAAACCTCTCTAGGGATTAAGAGAAGAGGAGCACGGTATCGGCCCAAGAACCAACAGGAAGAACTTTGCCTACGATAATCTCCTAGAGCCTCGTGGAGAAGTGGAGCTTCAGCTTGAGCATAAAAGGGATAACATAAGGGATGGGATTGAAAAGATGAAAAGTTCTATTTGCCGAAAGAAGAAGGAGACGGACGTAGAAATGGAAGACGATAAAGATAAACTCACCTTTTCCTATAAATTTTCCTTCCTCCCTAAGTCCTAGCCAAATTAAACCCTTAAAATTCCTTTGATTCCAAACGACGATCTCTAGCTTAGGTGAAATGATTAATTATGCCTTGATTATAGGAAAATTGACTTAAAATTTGCTTGTGTTGACTTGAGCGGTATATATATAAAATCCACGAGTCAAATATAATAAGAGCGCTAGAGTGAACTTACTGAGAGTTGTCGAAATGGATCACTTTATGATCTTAGGACTTTAGTTTGATGACTAGACTTGACAGCAGTGTGTCTTTCAAGTGTAATACGAAAACTTAGGCATGACGATCGTTGAAGCAAAATAATCTGACCCCATAATATTAAGATTAATATACATATGAAAATTATACATATATATATAGAAATACAATATTATAAAAAATAATAATAAAAAAATAAAAATAATTCGCACATTTTGAATGCATATTTAACTTGCATTGGCATTAAATTGATTAAAATGCAAATATTTGTTTTGCTCATACCCTCGCGCAAATCTGTATTACATGATTAGGGGAACATGTAACTAGTCTAAAGTGATTAATTGCGTGTTATATGATTGTTACTTGTATTGATTTGCATAATTACGTGATAAATCGATACATGTGCACTATTTGAGGGGGAGCATCTACAATGACTCCATGTTTTTGAGCTCCAAATATTTTAATGTTCTTTCTTTAAGTGTTGCAGAAATCTTTCATTTTTTATTCGCTTTGGACAACGCTTAAATAAGGAGGACTTCTCAAATCTTCATGACTGTGGACTCAAGACATTGGTAAAACAATTCAGGGGAGCCTTATTAGAATTACTTCTTAATTAACTACAAAAAAAAATTCTCGACATTTTGCTCTAAGTACTGCAGAATATCGGAGATCAATCTTGGAGCCAGATGTCATTTCTTCGGAAATACAGTGAGTTAATTGCACTTTCGTTTATACTTAGAAGAAGTAATTTTGTGGATTAATTTTAAAATTTAGGATCAATCTAAAAAATCAACGAAAACTTACTATCTAGAAACTCGGGTGAATTTGGTAATTTTCAATCACAGTTTCTCGAGCAAAAATTGATTGGGACCAAGTGTTAATTTACGCTCTCAAAAAAAAATTGACGAGCGAAAATTACACATGAATCAAATGAAAATTTTCGATCGGATTTTGTCGAGCGCATATTCAAACAGTAAACAAAGACAGTTTCTCGATCGTAAGTTTCTCGCTCGCAAATAGTAATGGGCTTGAATTTCACTGAGTCTCACAAAAACGTCTAATCAGCCCAAAATAAACGAAATCATTACTTGCTGTCGAAAAATCCTAAATACACGCTAAAACCCTCGATCGCAAAATCAACAGTCAAAATTCTCGAGCGAAAAAACTCTTCTCCGAAAAGACGAACGTCAAAATCTTCAAAATCTTTCAATTTTTCATTTGACTTTCGTCTTTAGAAGTAGATTTGCTTCTGTTAGGGTTTATCGTGCATTAAAGTAGATTTGCATCTGTATTTTGGAATATTTCGCATGATTTTGTGATATTTCTCGATTGTTCGTATTCGAGAATTCGAACTCTTGTTTGCAGGATTTAACATTAGTAGTTAAGGCCATAGTAAATTATCCATTATATAACATTGTTTTATTTAAATATATGGATCATCATGTCTATTGATTATGCTTCTTGTAATGGGTAGAAAGAAGATATGAACACAGCTCATCTTATCTTTATTGAAGTGGTCTGCGGGTACCGATCGGGTAACTCGGGTAGCAAGAAACCCGAATTTCAGGCCGTTCGGGTCGGGTACCCGAAATGCCCACCCCTATGAACAACTGGCAACTTAATGTTAAACCAGTCTTATTCTCTCTTTTAGAATAGAAGTAGAAAGAGATTTTTTTTATATCATGGTGGAAGCACAATTTGAAGAAAAACCAAAAGTGTTAGAAGTAATAATGGCTAAGATATTTTAACAAAATCTTGGGCAAAAAAAATTCGTGGAAAAAGGTATTATACATCAAAGTTCTTGAAGCTAGTACTGTCAATTTGGCGGGGCGGGGCAGGCCTAAAAAACTAGGCACCGCCCACGGCGGGCCGCGGGCCAGGACCGCCCGCCTAGTATTTTTTTCTATTTTTTATTTTAATATTTTAATTTACTAATAATTAATTACATTAATTATATTATCTAATTTATTTAGTTTTATTTTCTGTATTTAGTATTTATTTTCAATATAATATATATTTATTTAATATATTATATTTACAATAATGGCGGGCCGGCCCGCGGGATAGCCCCCGCCAAACCCGCGGCCTGCGAGGCGGGCCTGAAAAGCTAAGCCCAACCCGCCACTTTAGCGTAGCGGGGCGGGGCGGCCCCCATGGGCCACGGACCACAACATAAAGGATTAGCACAAACACAAAACCAATCTTTCAGTCATAGCAAAATATATACTTTTTGCACGAAATGTTAAAAAAATTCTTGGGCGGAGCTATTTTTGTTGGAATCCGTAACCATATGGATACAGCGAAAATAGAAAGCATACCTGAGAAAATAGAAAGCATACCTGAGAATTCCATAGCGTTCGTAGTGAGAACCGGGTATGTGGGTCTTCCAAGTACGCATACGTGAAACCTTTAGCTCGGGAAAGATGGGTACCCCAATAATTCTTAGAGCAGTCACTTAGGGTTTACGAGAGTGACGGCTTTTTGTTTCGTTGTACAGCACTTAGGGACCACACCCATATATATAGATGTCATAATGGACTGGCCCGTTAATAAGCCCATCAGATATTTACGTTCCAGCCCCCAGGAATTCTACACAAATATTAATTAACCCCACACATCTTACTTAATTGCGACAATTTTAACTACCACATATCTTATAAAATAGAGTACCTTCAAGAATTTTGAAATTTTTAAACCACCTCTTAATGTTTCTAAAGTTCCTATACCTCTTCTAGAAATAAATGAATCTATTTTTATACAACTGTTTACAACCATGACAATGGGAGGTAAGATCTATCCTCGTGCTTGAAAAATGTATTTTTTTTTCGGATATACTCCAACTAACCTGCTTCTTCGAGTCTCTTCCATTTCATTTCTCATTTCTCTTCTAACTCGCAGGCCATTGATTCTTTATCTGGTAGAGAGCGAGCAAGGGTCGAGTCCCATATTGGCTTACCAAAGACGGGGACGGGCTTCAGCCTACTGTTCGTGGGCTGGAGAGTGGTCTTTAATTTATATTCTTATATTATTATTATTATTATTAAGAGTTATTAAATAACTACTGGCTCGTTATTATGGCCCATTAGTATGTGTATTTAAACCCCAGTTAGGGTTTGGATGAAGATTATGCAATAATATATTGGTTTAGCCGTGGGGCTGGGGAAACGTTTATCGTTGATTTGGGCAACGATGCTTCACCGTTGATTTTCAATTTTCGTTCTTACCAATTGGTCCGACCTGCCGGATCCTGTTCCCGCCGGAATGACGAGATCAAACAGCGATCTTTTGGATAAGTTGGAGATCGATCAAGCCGACATAAGGGAGAAGCTGGATGCACAAGGTGCACAGCTGGACGCACAAGGTGCGCAATTGGCCGAAATCACGGTGTCCTTGGCAGCGTTTTCAAAGGTGATTCTGAAGTCATCGGAGGACGAGACTGCGACGTCCGTCACGGACAAGGTGACGCCGCCCGCAGACGATCAGGTGCGTGTGAGCACTAACTTGACGCTTCTGCCGTTGTTTGAGGGGATAGATCCGATTGGGTGGATAGCACGGGCCGAACAACAGTTCGAATTGAACAACATGCCGCCGGGAAGGAAGGTGGCGAAAGCTGGAGTTGCCATGGACGGATCTGCCTTGCACTGGTTGACATGGATGAAAGCGCGAAAGCCTGTTTCATGGGACGAGTTGACGCGGGCGTTGGTGGCACGTTTCGATACGTGATTTAAGGGTAGCAAGTTTGAGCGGCTTTCTGGAGTTCGACAAACGGGCACCGTGGAGGATTACATCTCTGTATTCGTCCAATTGGCGGGTCAAGTTACGGGACTATCTGATGCACATTATTTGGGCTATTTCATGAATGGGTTGAAGGGTCCCATCCGGGGATCGTTGCGTCTGCTTTGCCCAAATGATTTGGAGACGGCAATGGAACTAGCATGAGATATTGAGGATAATTTGTATTTTCAGAGTGGAGAGCGAGAGGGTCAAACTTTCAGTGGTTCAGCGAGGAATTCGGGCAATTCTTCGAGGCTGCCTGGAGAGAGTAGTGCGACAACAATGGGTGGTAGTGCACGGGGTTCGACCAGGAGCTTCTCTAAACCGGCCACGCATTCACTAGGAACTAATTCAGGGATGTCCAGGCAGTTCACTTCCCGCTCCAGATCCACTCGACTTCCACCGAGGGTATTAGAGGACCTAAGAGCAAAGGGGTTGTGCTTTAAGTGTAAGAAACCGTTTACACCTACGCATGACTGTCCGTTCAAACAACTGAGAGTGATGTTGGCTGAGGAAGACGAGGAGTTTGATCTCCAACAGTACGAGTATTATGAGGTGATGGGGCAGGAAGAAGTTCAAAAAGACCAAGTGTGTTCAGATGAAGAAGGTGGCAATTTTTTGGTTTATTCCATGGCCGGAATTTCCAGCCCTCGCACGATGAGGTTACGTGGCACCGTGGGAGGACGCATGGTGACGATATTGATTGATAGTGGCTCAAACCACAATTTTATTTCTCATCCTTGGTTTCCTTACTTCAACTTAACCCGGATGAGACGGGCAAACTCATGGTGCAGCTAGGAGACGGGCATAGACATGAGCCATAAGGGGTGTGTAAGCAGCTACCTATCTCGTTTTCGAGATGTGCTTATGTGTTCGCTTTGGGCGGGGTTGACGTAATTCTGAGAGTTGATGGCTCGCTACGCTGGGAGAAGTTTGCACGAATTGGGAAACTCTAACCATGAGTTTCGAGTGGGGTGGCGACCAAGTGGAGTTACGAGGGGATCTCGCGATGTGCCGAACGTGGTGGGAAGCCATGCTGTAGAGTCAGAATTGTCGAAGCATTGATGAGAGCGGGGCATGGGCCGAGTCCCATATTGGCTTACCAACGGCGGGGACGGGCTTGAGCCTATTGTTCGTGGGCTGGAGAGTGGTCTTTAATTTATATTCTTATATTATTATTATTATTTACTATTATTGTCATTATTAAGAGTTATTAAATAAGTAATGGCCTGTTATTATGGCCAATTAGTATGTGTATTTAAACCCCAGTTAGAGTTTGGATGAAGATTAAGCAATAAGAATATATTGGTTTTAGCCGTGGGGCTTGGGCAACGTTTATCGTTGATTTGGGCAACGGCGCTTCACCGTTGATTTTCGATTTTCGTTCTTATCCTTATCCTCGTGCTTCCTTTGACACTCTTCGAAAAGCTCAGAATCCATCTCCAAGAACATTCTTCGAATGTTAGAACTCAAGCTAATGATTGTCTGATTCCAATGGCTCCGTATGTTCTTCTCTAGGGCATCACATATGATCGCTAAAACAACATGTCGGTTTTCTGCGATTAGCCCAACTTTGTGCTCGTTGTTCCAAAGGAAGAGAGCTCGTTCTTCCACCTTGCACATACGTAGAATTAAAAAAATAACGGAAGTTGAAATCGCGACATATGGTAAGAGTTTGAGAATCAAGAACAGATAGATATATAAGAAAAGAACTCACAGTTTCTAATTGGAAATACAAAAACACAAGATTGGTGGAGTTCAGACAATTTCTATCACAATTAAATTCTCCGAGAACGGCTAAGCATAGGAAAAAAAAAAGCAGCATAAGATTTTCAATAAGAATACATGAAGACCTCCTTAACTACATGGGCATTGTTACAACTCTATGCAACGATCAAATTGTCCAAAGTTTCTCTTAGAAATTCAGATATATTATTACTCTGTAGAAACACATCCCCAGTTGCCAGTTACTTATTTAAAATTATGTTTGACTGTCCTGAATCGATTGTTTCCAGCAAATCAGAGGCTCACAAATGAACCAATGTAAGATTATCTATCATTCGAACAATATGGATATATAGTTTGAAAAATCGGGAAGTACACAATGTACCTAAGGATATTCCAGAAATATTGAGTTGCAAGAAAGGTACAAAAGTATCCGCAAACCTAAAAGTGAGAGCTGGTTTTGGGGGCATCTTTTGTCTTTCTTGGATTGTTGTAGGGTGTTTAACATCAATGTGTTAAGAGTCTACAATTAGTGTTATTTTTATTATATTAATTTTTGTTTGAATTTTAATTAGATTTAATTTAGATTTAGTCTTTGATATTTATTAGGAGTTCAAATATTTGTTTTAGTCCTCTATATAGGCGTCAGTCTCGTAGAAGGTAAGGATCGAGGGCCTGAGGTTGGGGGCCAGAGTTTATCTCTTGGTTTGGCTATTAGGAAAGCTATTGGGAAACCGTCTTTGTTCTTCGTTTTCTTCGTTCGAGTTTAATAAAATTATATTTAGTTATATTCTCGTGTCTATCATCGTCTTAACTCTAACAAATTGGTCCGACCTGCATGCCATCGACAAGATCTTCGATGGAGAACCGGCTAGAAGCATTAGAGAAGACGATCAGAAACCTCGACGATCAAATCCAGGGTCAAATTTAATCAACCAAAGAGTCCATCGAGATTCTTACTGCACGTGTTCACGCCGAACAGCAAGGGAACCAGGCTACGACTGCCAGTTTAATTAAGATGATCAGCGAGCTATCCGAAACCACGAGAACAATCGCTGCGACAGTAAACATGAATAAAGAAAATCTGCATCGAAGCGAAGAGACACCACTCCTTGAATCAGATCAACGATGGCATCGTCGTGTTGATCTACCGTATTTTGACGGGACTGACCCGCTGGGATGGGTTGCAAGGGCTGATCAGTACTTTCTTCTCCAACAAATGCCAACAAATAGTAGGGTATCGTGCGCCATGGTAAGCATGGAGGGAGTTGCACAACCTTGGATCCGTTGGGTGATGTCGACTTACCCAAATTTGACGTGGGAAGGCCTCAAACAAAAGCTGATCGACACCTTCGACGAGAAGCATCTAGGAAAGCCAGCTTGAGCGAATCAGTAGCATCGAGCAAATCGGATCTATTAAAGACTACTTTCACGTGTTTGTTGGGGTAATTACCCACTTACACGAAGTTCCAGTGTTTCAACATCTGGGCTTCTTATTAGGATTACATCCAGTCGTGCGTACAGAAGTAGAAGTCCTTCGACCAACTACACTCGAGCATGCTTATCACTTAGCCAAAGGGGTTGAGCAAAAGTTATTGGCAGGAAAGAGCGGGAGTATACTATGTCAGAGGCGCAAACGTCAGCCCAAAACAAACTGCTCCGCAGTACGCCGGATTTCACTGATTTTTGGGCGGCAAGAAACGAGCGCAAGTTTGGGAGACCAAACTTGAAAACATCGAGAAAGAGCATGTGCCAGATACCACTAAGCAGAAGGCCCCAGAATGCTATATGCCTCCTCATGCTCGTAATCTAGATCTGCGAACGAAGCATTTCCGTCGTATCTCGGACCACGAATTTCAAGAACTGCGATCGAAAGGTCTTTGCTTCTGTTGTCGCCAACCTTATCATTCGGGGCACGTGTGCTCAAATAAAGAACTCCATATGATGATCGGCGGTGAAGAGGATGACTTTTATGAGACGGAGAATTTCGGACAACAAGATACCGATTATCCGCCTTGAGGACAAGGCTGTTTTTCGAGGGGTGGATAGTGTTAAGAGTCTACAATTAGTGTTATTTTTATTATATTAAGTTTTGTTTGAATTTTAATTAGATTTGATTTAGATATAGTCTTTGAGATTAGGAGTTTAAATATTTGTTATAGTCCTATATATAGGCGTCAGTCTCGTAGAAGGTAAGGATTGAGGGTTTGAGGTTGGGGGCCAGAGTTTATCTCTCGGTTTGGCTAGTAGGAAAGCTATTAGGAAAGCGTCTTTGTTCTTCGTTTTCTTCGTTCGAGTTTAATAAAATTATATTTAGTTATATTCCCATATCTATCACCGTTTTGAATGGCAGTTCTTTTTTTTTTCATGTGAATTTTCTCTTTGGCTCCATTTGAGCATGGCCTATTTGTAGGTAACCGGGAGGTCATTAGGCTACTTAGCCTTGTAATTTTTTTCACCTCTGTGGAAAAGCTGTCAGTTTCAGTAAAAAAAAAAAAACAATAATTCCCCCAATTCCATGCGAATTAAATATATTTTGAAAAGTTTGGAATATCAATCAAATATATAAATCAAATGTCGCGAACATGCTTTAGTCAACTATTGTCTAAATAGATATGACCTTGTAACCATACAACGGCCTAATGGCCCGCGATCGGCTTGCGCATCATTGCAGCTGCGCTCGGCAATAATTGAGCTTGGCTTACGCGGCGAATTTTGTTTAAATTGATAGTCATAACAATAATATATTTCAATTTTATCTATGTAGATTTCCGACATACGGTTTGGTAGTTTTTCGAATCTTGCAACTTTAGTTAACGAATAAATCAATTTCCAAGGTAGTTGGAAGTTCAGTAAAAACATTGGTTATAACATATGACCAAAATAATAATCTCGTGCTAGTCATGGAACTTGAAAACAAAAAACTGAAGAATTTGTTCTTTCTTTTAATCGATTTCGGTTTTAGCAAGGACATTGTAAGGTGTGAATCTACGATAGATAAAAAGTTCGTTTGCATTAACTTTATGAATAAATTAGAATATACTCGATTTTAAGCTTGAATGAAGTACACGGCACGGCTATATATACTGCTCCTTCACTCCCATTTGTTTTTATAGTCGGGCATCTTGCTAGCTGTTGTACATTTTGTTTTTTAGCAAAAAACTATCACAAACAATCAATATAATAATATTAAATATTCTTAAAAGACTTGTCAAAATATACACTTTTTTACCTTTTAATTGTACTATATTATTATATTCAGTTTCTTAAAAACAGTGTCATACTCCAAATGTCCATAAGCTAATGGGACGAAGCGAGTATTATATAAATAGCGTAGACAGTATAAAACCGTCAAACTAATATGTCAATTTGACAAATATTTATTTACAATTTTACCGCTTTATTATAATTATAGCCTGTATTTCAATTTTTACACGTTTATCCTTACATTAAAATTTTATTAATTAAAAATATACAGTGGTCAAAATATAAAGGGTGTGCTAAACATACTTGTAGGTAGACTATTCTCATTTTACGTGAATCGTTGAAAAGCATTATTTTCATGATCCAATAGTGGGCTTTTTTAATAATATAGATCGTTTTTTACTTAACATTAGTTAAATAGGTAAACATTTATATCAATTAAGAAAATAGGTGTTTTCGTAACTCAGAGTTACGATTTAGTAATTCGTACCACGAAGTTACGATTTATTCTGGCGCTGAATACGATGAAGTCCACGTTGGCTTCAGCATAACGGATCTAATTCGTAACTCAGGTTACGATTTATTATTCGTCACACAGTACGAATTAGATCGGGATTTAGCAACCCCCGTCCTCCTCTCTTCTCAGACGAGAAGTCACCTGAGGAACAACGGCGACGAGCTGATGGCGGCGACGAGCGGACAGCGGCGGCGAGGGGACGGCGGCGACGACGAGCGGGCGGCGGCGACGAGAACGGACGGCGGGGGCGAACAACGGACGGCGACGACGATAACACCGGCGGCGCTGCGAGAGTGATTTAGGCATAAATTGTAAATTGATTCATTAATTTAGCGTAAATTGTTTTCGTCGATTTAGGTTTAAGTTGTTTTCGTTGATTTAGGCTTAAATTTTATATGTTGATTTGGGCGTAAAATATTTTCGTTGATTTAGGCGTAAATTGTTTCCGTTGATTGGGTGTAACATTGATTTAGCGTAAATTTTTTCGTTTATTTTATTTTATTTTATTTTTTTAATTTTTTGAAGAATGGAGGACTTAAGTTACTACGGCCCGTTATACGGTTCAGTTTTGACGATGCAGACGATCCATCGTTCGCGTGACATCATTTCAGATCCAAAGTGGATAGATAAGACACTCAAGATCCAATCGTTAGAGGGCGTTATTTGGGGTACGACACAAGACCCCATTATTCTTCATGGGCAGTTATTAAGAAAGTTGCACGATATGGGACTATACGGGGTGTATAGTTGCATGTCGCAGAAGGTATACCCGCATCTTATTACGGCGCTAGTAGCGCGTTGGAGGAAGGAGACGCATGCGTTTCACTTCCCAGTCGGAGAGGCGACGGTTACACTGGCCGATGTGAGTATACTATGGGGAGACTTCTAGTAACCGGACAGTGTGTGTCAGGCGTGATCCACTTGAAGTCCGTCGCAGCTTGGAAGGACGACTGTGAGCGACTGCTCGTTATCGACCGCCTGTCGACAAGATAAAGGGTACGTCGGGGCTATCGATGAGGTCGTTAGCAGATTGGTACATAGCCCATCCGATCACCGATGATAGCGACGAAGAAGAAGTCGAGCAAGCGGCACGTGGGTATGCGATGATGTTGTTCGGAGCGGTGATGTTTCCAGACTGTAGAGGTAGCCACGTGTCGTTGTCCTTATTGCAGTCGTTGGAAGAGATCGACGAGGTCCGCACGTACAGCTAGGCTAGTGCCATGCTCGGCTATCTTTATAGGGGCTTTGTTCGGCCTGTGAGACGAAGAAGCTCAACATAGGCGGTGCTCTGCGGTTGCTTCAGGTAATACTATTAATTGTTTACTTCGTACAATTTTTATACGTGTAATTCGTATGTTTTTAACGTAATTTTATTTTACAGGTGTGGGCATGGATGAGAATCCTTCCGTTACAGTCCGTAATAAACGCGGGGCGTGTTCGTATGTCCCCCACGGTACTAGGGGATATCGTGTTGCCGAGCCCGCCTACTGCTGCGAGGTATTCGTAATTCAAAAATTATTGTGTCTTCCAACTTATGCTTATATTATTGTGAGTCGTAGGTGGAATGCGTCGATGACTCACACATCTTCGACGTGTTCTAACATATGCACGATGCGCGAAGTCCTCGACAAGCTGCAGATTTTGCAGTTCAATCGGAGGCCGTATGATTTTACGGTAGATTTGCCCAGAGAATGCATCCCGATAGCTTGTCATTCGATGTGCCCGCTCATATTTTTCAATATCGTCGAATTTCAGTATCCGGAGCGCGCTCTTCGTAAGGCATTCCCGAGCTACCGGCATATCGAGATACGAATCTCCATGGGTTCGAACGACGGCAACGCACGGGAATGAACTGGATATCGACGCATGCCCAGTGGATACAACTGTGGGACGACATGGAAGCCATGGTTGTCATTGCTCCGCCAGCGACGCCGCAGAACTGGATGGACGGCGGGTACTACGAGTGGTACTTTCATATCACTCATCGGTACAAATCCCCGCACGTAAGGCGGATGGACTGAGGGTTCCAGATGGGAGACACCGTGTTTATAGATACGATGGTATTTCAAATTTACATAATTATTTCAAAATTGATCCACATTTTAATAACACCACTATTGTAGGAGCGTTCTACTTCGGAGAGTCGTCGCCTTTTGCGCGCGTCTGATTACGATGCATGTGATCGCATGCTGCACCAGATGGAAGGAATGTATATCGAACGACGCGAGCACACGGCTTGGCAAAACAAGGTTCGACATCGATGCCATATCAACAGCGAAGCCGGGCCATCTCATCACCACGAAGTCGGACCATCTGCTCAGCAAGAATCAGTAGCGAACGCGTCATTTTTCGATGACTTCCTTTTTACTACCTCGACAAGATTTTGGTCTTCAGGTATGTCGGACCATCTTACTAACGCATAAGAAAGTATTAATCATTATTATTCAAAAATGTCAGATGTTCGTGTCACCTCCACAACCGCGACAGGCGTCTTGAAGTAGGGAAGACAGCGACGACGATGACGGTGGCCAACCTATTCATCGACGTGGAAGTTGACAACGCTAGCTGCGCCGTTGTGATACGGGGAGCATTTGTTCCATCGTGGGGGGATAGTTAGTATTAGTGCATTTTTTGTATTATTATATTATTGGACGTTTGTGTGTACGAAATTATTATTAGTACGAGACATTTGTTATTATTATTATTAATAAAATTATTATTATGATTTAGACGTTTATGTGTACGAAATTATTATTAATATGAGACATTTGTTATTATTATTATTATTAACAATGAAATTATTATTATTATTATGATTATTAGACGTTTGTGTGTACGAAAATATTATTAGTACGAGACAATTGTTATTATTATTATTAATGAAATTATTATTATTTTAGACGTTTGTGTGTACGAAATTATTATTAATGAAATTATTATTATTGTTATTATTATTTAACATACTACATCAATGTCGTCTTCCGTGTTGTTTCGCTCGCGTTTCACCTCTATCCATCTCATTATGAAAACGATTTCGCTGGTATCTTCCAGGTCCGGTTCTCTATCGAGTTGCGCCGTTTGAACAAAGTCAGCGGCGGCCCAATAACATTCATCGTACAATGGTTGAAAACAACCTTCATATGTCATCCTGTATGCGAGTTTCATGTAGTATGGCGCGTCAAATTGGTCGGACTGAATTTGCCAGTGACGACACGCTGCTTGGGCATGAGAACATGGAATAATGAACATCTCCAACTCCCGCACGTACATGTTCTATCATTGATCCTCCCACGAGCGTCTGTGCACGAGCTCCTGACGTTACAACTTCTGTCGTAACCTCTCGAACTTCAAACCGATATACATCGTGGTCCCATGATTCTCTTGTTCAATTTTGAAACTTATTCGTTGCATAACGCGACCAGTTAGTTTCGGAATTCTCCATTGATGATGCTGCCTGATCGAACGGATCTAGTAATAAAATAAAACGAATACTAAAAAACTATCCTACGCTCAACAGGCAAGTGTACATATCGAAATAGCATAGACGTAGCGAATATTCGAGTATCGAATCCCAAGAGAACTGTGCACCTTAGAAAAAATTTTGCTTAAATATCCTAGTACGAACTTTTGATTGTTGAAACGGTAAACAACGATACTTAGAAAATACAACGTAATAAAGTAGCACGGAGAAGAAAACCCTTATGGAAACAAATGTATTTGAGACTCGAATCCCCCTAGCTCGACCAAAACAAATTTCAAGTATACGTAAATTAAGCTATCATTTGACCGTTGAGATTCTACATGCATACGAGTTATATAGCTGACGAAACTGCGCTTTACCATATAATGATCGAAAACAACTAATCAACGAATTAAATAGCCGGGCAAGCTTCCCTAACCACTCAAACGAAGATCGCATTAAAACATGGTGAATCCCGCTATTAGATTTGACTCTAATCCGTCGGAGTAGTCCAAACCTATCACTAGCGATGAGTTTATTCCGCTCGTTTACGAGTGGTCTAATCGTAGCTAACGATTTCCCTACTACGTTAACTAAATAACATAGACATGATTGAGCTAACTATGAAAATTCAATCACATAGTCATAATCAAAATCATATGCTTCGTAAACGAGTCATAACAATAGCAAAATATCAAATACACGTAAACATACGATCGATCTCGCTAGGGTCATCTCATCTCCAATACAATAGATTTAGCTACTCATTACAATCACAACAAAGCACGTAACTAACATTGAAAACATCATAAATACTTCCCTGAATTCAACTTCGACGTTAATCCACATTCTTCATTGACGACTTTTATCGAGCACGTAATAAGCAACTAAGTGTTCTTGGGTCTTGGAGAGGCAAAGTATGTATATGAGAGCTTAATGGTGTATCTATCACCTCCCCCCTCTCACCTCTCATAACATTGCCTATTTATATAGATGTCTTCTCTTCTTTCTTGTGCATTTTCTTCAACGTGAATTCCAAGGAGGAGAATTTTGAAAGATCTTTAGCCTCCAGAGTCTTGATTGCAGCCCCAAAAACTGATTTCATGTGTGTTATTAAGTTGAATGGCTTGTCTTATGCAGTGATATAGTCCCAAAACTAATCTTTTCTTCCAGGTTGGTTCCAAAATTCGCCCTCAATGAGCTAAAGTCATCTTTTGTTGCGTGCTTGACTTTTAATATGGCCATGGAAATGATCATGGCCTCGTATATGCATCCTCACGGCCGTGACAACATAAAGCATGAACAAAATAACGTTTTTGCCCGCCTTCACGGCTTCGGTAGCCACCATTCACGGCCGTGAATCGTTCGGGGCTTAGAAAATGGGTTTCTGCTCTCATTCACGGCCTCTTGCACCTCAATTCACGGCCATGAAGGACCCTTCACGGCCTGGTTGGTTGATGTTCACGACCGTGACACAATCGGGCAAGAAAATGGCTCTCTGGTGCGCTTCACGGCCTCGTACAAATCCTTCACGGCCGTGACGGATTACCTGCAAAACAGCAGCACGTTCAAAAATCCATTCGCAATCGAGACCTCGGATTGAAAATCCCTATGGTTAGAGCCAAGATTAACGAGTTTTCTATCTATGTTTAAAATTTCAGGTCCATCGGACATCGTTTACCTCGTGATCATTGAGAAATACGAAACGGTCGCAAAACTACCGTAAAAATATTTGATTTTGCTATGAAACCATATTGTAGTAAAAAATCATCGAAATGACTCCACTTACCACGCAAACGACTTAAATTTAACAACTATAAACATAAGAAATTACGTTTATTTCCCCACACTTAAGCGTTTGATTGTCCTCAAGCAAATAAAATAAAAAGGCATAGAAAAGATAAAATCATGCATACCAATCAAGAACGAAATCACGTAGGAGAAAATGCAAGTAAAGTCAGAAAGCATATTTGAAATCAACGACTAACTACACAATTTTCTGTAGCGATACTATCAAAATCCGCACCTCTCAGAGCTTCACTCAAATCACTAAGTGTATAGGTTAAGATGTCAGTGATATGACTGGTCAGGCACTAATCTAATCTCTACCATAAGCTTGCAAGTGATTCGTAAATCTACCACTTTCAATGATCAAGCGTGAATCGGAAGGTCTTTACCGGGTTATAAAATGACTGAGATATGTAAAATATGCAGGAATAAGCGTAAAAAGGATATGAGATGTAGTCGTGTCGGAATCATGCCATCATCTCGATTGCGCCAAAAAAATCCGTCGTTCTTGCTCATTGTTTCCGTTCTTTTGCATTCGTCGTTTTTCACCAAGCCCTTCTTCTTTCAACTTCTCCATCTAGGAAATAGGTAGTAAGGTTTTTGAGAATGAAATATTATCGGAGGAAGAGTTCTTAGTCAATATATATATAATATTTTTTTTTCATTTTTTTCATCTTTTCTTCTCTTTTTTTTCTCTTCTATTTTTTTGCCATTCTTCTCTTTTTTTTTTCTCTGCTCTCTTTTCTTTTTTTCGACGCTCAACTCAGAAAGGGTTTATGTCGGGTTGCGCTTCTTAAGTTCGGCATGCAACCTCCACTTCTACTATCGCTCTGATGGATTTATTTCTGAAGGCTTAATCAGGTCGACAATTATTTCGGTTTCCTCAAATAAAAGGCTCGGTCTCAAAGTGGCTAACTACGGGGGCCAATCGTGGTTGGTTACTTTGGCCATGGACTGAGTTCCTAATGCCTTTTCTCATTTTCACGCAATAACACTTTAAGTAGTTCCAAAACGTAACACACAAGCAAGTTCTGAAGAGAAATAAAGTAAGCATGATTCACACAACCAAAGAAATGAGCAAAAAGCTTGTAGGCTCAAAAATATCACAAAAATCGGGTTATGTGTACGAATCTCACAAGTATCGCCAAGTTCATCATGTAAAAAAGAAGTAGACTACACATACGTATCCTAATTACTCACGAGATTCCAACATAAAGTCATCCCTTCATGATACGAAACATAATTTTCAGAAAAAAAAATATGCCAAATTTTCGAAAAAATGCATACCAAATATCAAGATATGCATGCACACATATAACGTGTTCGCCTAAATTTCACAGAAATTCCCCTCCACACACTTAAGATTTATGTTGCCCTCAACATGAAAATAATGTAATATACCGAAGAGGATAGAAAAAGATAAGCAAACTTCCCTGAATAGTCCGATGTGCATGCTTTGTACGGCTCCTCCCCACACTCGAGATTTTGAAATCCCTGCGATCATTGAAAAAAAAATCATAAAAACTAAAATCCACATAGAAATAAAAGAAAAACATAGGATAGTCTTGGGAGGCCTCCCAAGTAGCGCTTTCTTTAATGTCTTTTAGCTAGACATCATTTGGTGGTTTAGCTATGGGTAGTGTTGACGAGGTGAATCCTTTCCTTCCCGAGCGCCTCGATGTCACCGCCATAGTAATGCTTGAGTCTGTGCCCGTTCACCTTGAAGATCCCTTCTCCAGATGTGTCACCGTGAATGGTCCAGACCATCTCGATTTCAGTTTATCGAGAAACAGCCGTAGGCGCGAGTTGTAAAGCAAGACCCGGTCGCCTTCTTGAAATTCTTGTTTCATGATTTTGCGATCATTATACAGCTTCGTACGCTCCTTGTAGAGGCGAGTATTTCCGTATGCCATCTGACGCCACTCATGGAACTCGTTGATTTGCAAGTTTCTTTTTTCACCTGTAAGATTCAAATCAAAATTTAGCTTTTTTAGAGCCCAATACGCCTTGTGTTCAAGCTCGACGGGTAAATAACAAGATTTTCCGTAAACAAGTCTATAGGGTGTGAATCCGATAGGTGTCTTGTATGTTGTCCGGTATGCCCCTAATGCGTCGTTTAACTTGTTTGGCCAATCTCGCCTATGGTGTTCCGCGGTCTTTTCGAGTATACGCTTCAGCTCCCTGTTTACGACTTCCCCTTGGCCGCTTGCTTGAGGATTGTACGCAGTGGTAACACTATGTTTAACGCCATATTTTTCGAGCGTCCTTGCAAATTGAGAGTTACAGAAATGTGTACCTTTATCGCTAATTATGCAACGAGGTGAGCCAAATCGTGAAAACAAAGCTTTTAAAAATTTAACGACTACCCTAGCATCATTACTAGGCAGAGCTTGCGCTTCCACCCATTTGACACATAATCAACTGCAACTAGGATGTATCGATTATCAAAAGATGTCGGAAACGGGCCCATAAAATCAATTCCCCATACGTCAAATATTTCACATACAAGAACGAAATTCGGAGGCATTTCATTGCGCTTAGAGATATTACCTGTTCGTTGGCACCTATCGCACATTTCGACATACCTTTGCGCGTCCTTGAAAATTGTGGGCCAGTAGAACCCACATTCTAATACCTTTTGTGTGGTGCGGTTGCCTCCATATTGGCCTCCGCACGGTCACGTGTGGCAATGTCCAAGATATCGATTATTTTGGGGAAGGTTACGCATCGCCTGATTATGTTATCCGCACAAATCCTAAATAGGTAAGGATCATTCCAAAAGTAATACTTCAAGTCCGAGAAGAATTTCTTCCTCTGGTGACTCGTGTATCCCCTTGGTAAGATCCTAGTTACAAGATAGTTAGCAATATCGGCATACCATGGAAGTTCATCAGGTACCTCATGTATAGCGTAATGGTGTTCATCGGGAAAGTAGGCTCGAATCGTCTCCTCTTTTGTAACCTCACTGGATGTCTCTTCCAGTCTCGACAAGTGGTCTGCGGCAAGATTCTCCGTTCCTTATTGGTCGCGAAACTCTACGTCGAACTATTGGAGTAGTAGAATCCATCAGATCAGCCTTGGCTTCGCATCGGCTTCGCAAAGAGATGCTTAATGGCTGAATGATCCGTGTAGATGATGACCTTCAATAGGATAAGATATTGACGGAACTTGTCGATTGCAAACACGACTGCAGGCAATTCCTTCTCAGTGGTAGTATAATTTGATTGCGCCTCATTTAATGTCTTGCTTGCGTAGTGTACCGGTTGGAAATATTTTTCCCGTCGCTGCCCCAAAACTGCACCTATTGCAAAATCACTGGCACATTAGTTCGAATGGTATCCTCCAATCTGGGGCTACCATGACAGGAGCATTAATAAGCTTATCCTTGAGTAGAGTAAAAGCATTCATACAATCATTCGTAAACTCATAAGGTACATCGTTTCTAGTAAGCGAGTTAAAGGTCTAGCAACTTTAGAAAAATCTTTAATAAATCTAAGATAAAAACCAACATGTCCTAAGAAACTTCTAATTGCTTTTACCGACGACGGAGGAGGTAATCGTTCAATAGTTTCTACTTTTGCTCTATCTACCTCGATTCCTCTAGACGATATCTTATGACCTAAAACGATACATTCTCTAACCATAAAATGACATTTTTCCCAATTTAGCACAAGGTTTGTTTCCTCGCATCGTTTACCGCCTTAAGATTGGAAAGACATACCTCAAATGAGCTACCAAAAATCGAAAGTCATCCATGAATACCTCCATTCCTTTACCGATTAATTTGTCGAAAATGGCCACCATGCACCGTTGGAAGGTAGCCGGGGCATTACACAGTTTGAAAGGCATCCGCCGATATGCAAAGGTTCCGAATGGGCACATAAAAGTCGTTTTCTCTTGATCTTCTGGTGCGATCGGGATCTGCAAGTAACCTGAAAGACCATCAAGAAAACAATAAAATTCATGACCGGATAAACGCTCAAGCATTTGATCAATGAACGGTAAAGAAAAGTGATCTTTTCGTGTCGTGTCGTTTAATTTCCGGTAGTCAATGCACACTCACCCCCTGTAACGGTCCTTGTTGGAATGAGTTCGTTTTTTTCGTTGGTTACCACCGTAATTCCACCCTTCTTCGACACCACTTGAACTGGGCTTACACATGCTCTGTCTGAGATCGGGTATATGACTCCTGCATCAAGTAGCTTTATTACCTCAACTTTTACTACCTCCTTCATGTTCGGGTTTAGACGCCTTTGATGTTGCACCACAAGCTTGAACTCGTCTTCCATCAGGATCCTATGCATGCAGAAGGTCGGGCTGATTCCTTGAATATCTGACATCTTCCATGCATGCGCCTTCTTATGCTTTCGTAACAGGTCTAGGAGCATGAGGTTCTAATCCTTTCCTAAATTGGCCGCTACGATCACTGGAAGTTTTGAATCGTCGTCCAGAAATGCGTACTCCAAGTGATCGGGTAATTGTTTGAGTTCGAGCTTTGGTGGATCTTCAATTGAACATTTTTCTTTTTCCTCTTGTTTGCTCGGGTGCACCTCAATGGTAGGTTCCGCCCCGTCTTCGTCTGCGTCTATTTGGTCAACCTCAAAAGATCGTTCATGCCTCGGCTCTTCAATCTCTGCTAATCCTGACATCGAAGTAAAAGTTTCTGGTTGTGATAGTCCCTGCAATGATAAAAAGTCATTCCATGCATCAATGTAAAAGCACTTATTCTCTAATTTTTCGGAATATTTCATAGATTCAGTCATATCGAATGTGACGTTTTCGCCATCTATAGTTAACGTCAATGTTTTGTTACGAACATCGACCATGGTTCCTCCATTAGCGAGGAATGGCCTACCCAAGATTAGAGGAATATTTTCATCCTCCTCCATAACGAGAATAACAAAGTCTACAGGAATTATAAATTTATCGACCTTAACCAGCACATCTTCTATGATACCCCTAGGATACGTAACGGATCTATCCGCTAATTGTAAACTCATCCTGGTGGGTTTTGGCTCTCCTAAACCAAGTCGTTTAAACATTGAATAAGGAATCAAATTAATGCTACCTCCTAAATCGGCCATGCCTTACTTACGACTAAATCGCCTATTAAACATGGTATAGTAAAACTCCATGGGTCCTTAAGCTTTTTCAATAGCTCGTTCTGTAGAATGGCAGAGCACTCTCCTCGCAACTCAACGGTGCAAACGTCTTCAAGCTTGCGCTTGTTCGTGATAAGATGTTCAAAAACTTTGCCCAACGAGGCATCTGCGCAAGGGCATCAACAAGTGGTAAGTTAATATGTAATTGTTTAAAAATAGCGAGAAATTTACCAAACTGATCATCAACGATTTCCCATCTAAGCCTTGCTGGGTATGGAATTTTTGGTTGATACGCCTTGACAGGTGGCTTAGACACAGTCTCCTCTTGTTTGTCGGCCTCGCCGCTCGGTTGCGTGGGTTCAATGTTCTTCTTCGTTTTCTGCACTTCCTCGAGCTCTCTCTTGTTACGAAGTGTCACCGCCTTTACATGGTGGTCCTTTGGATTGGTCTCGGTGTAACTTGGAAATGAACCGGAAGGATGTTGGATTGATTCGGCAATCTGCCCAACTTGCTTCTCTAAGGCCCGAAAGAAAGACTCGGTGTTTTGCAACCGTGCTTCTTGATTATCCAAGCGAGAGTCGAGCTTTCCCATTAGCTTCTCGAGCATTCCCTCGAGCTTATCAACGCGATTATACGAGGCGGGCTCAGTATTCGCCCTATGGTATCCTTGCGTTCTTTGGTTTTGAAATTCGGGCGGAGCCTGTTGTTGATTACCGTAGCCAAGTTCGGATGAACTCGGTTCGTGACGTAGCTTCGTTGGCATTGGTAGTTACCAATGTAGTCGACTTGCTCTATCGGAATAGTGGCTGGACAACGGGTTGTGTCGTGACTTTCGCCGCATGTACCACAGATGGCGGACTATAATTTGGATATGCATGAGGAGGTAGAGCAGCTGCCGGAGTCTTTGGTACAGATTGTACCTGCACAACATTAACAACCGGCTTTGTTGTTAGCGTGGATAATAGCGTATTCATCAACGTTTGCATTTGGAGGTTGTTACCTGTGATTTGTTGTTGGAGCGTGTCGAACTTGGCATTTATCGCAGTTGTATTATCGACATCGTACATCCCCGGTCATTTGCCTCTATGCTGGAACTCCCGCGTCGAAAACTATTTGCGGTATATTCTTCGATTAGATTCCAGCCTTCCGTTGCACTTAAATTGCATAAGCCTCCATTGCATGCCCCATCAAGTAGTTGCACGGTGATGTCATTCAATGATTCAAGGAACCGCTGTATCAATTCGCTCTTCGTCATACCATGTTGTGGGAAGCGATTCAGGAGTGTCTTGAAACGTGTCATACCGTCGTATAAATTCTTGCCTTCCTTCTGCTTGAATGCCATAAGGTCCATTTTTAGTTTCAGCACCTTTGACGGTGGAAAGAAGTGCGTGATGAAGGTGGCGTGCATCTCGTCCCAAGTGGTGATGGATCGTTCGGGTAGTAGATTAACTCCTTGGCCCACTCCTTGTACTCGTATTGTGTCGGTGACGGATAGGAAGTCTCGGATGTGTCGGTAAGCGTCTTCCTCGGAGAGTCCATCGTATTGAGCTGCCATCTGAAGGATTTGAAGCCAATGATGTTTCGGCTCAAAGTTGTTCGGGACTTGAGGAAGGACTATCACTGAGCCGACCAATCCCACGGCATTGTTTCTCCACAGCTCTCTCATTGGAGGTTCTCTAGCTTCTCGAGGCATCTCGTCACCAGTTTGAGTCGCCATTTCGACTCGCCATTTTGACCCGCACGTTTTCTCATAGGTTGTGCCGAAACGTTCTTTCGATCTCTGGGGCTCCTTTAATGGTAGCGAATGGTTTCTTCGGTTCATGCACGAATGTACACGTATCTAGACCAAAAGAAATACGATTAAGCAAAGATTTTGATACTTAAGAATAAATGGCTAGAATAATAAATTAAGGCTTTTCTAATATCGATAGTTCCCCGGCAACGGCGCCAAAAACTTGATCGAACGGATCGATTAATAAAATAAAACGAATACTAACAAACTATCATACGCTCAACAGGCAACTGTACCTATCGAAATAGCATAGACGTAGCGAATATTCGAGTATCAAAGCCCAAGAGAACTATGCACCTTAGAAATACTTTTGCTTAAACATCCTAGTACGAACTTTTGATTGTTGAAATGGTAAATAAAGATACTTAGAAAACACAACGTAATAAAGTAGCACGGAGAAGAGAACCCTTATGGAAACAAATGTATTTGATACTCGAATCCCCCTAGCTCGACCAAAACAAATATCAAGTGTAAGTAAATTAAGCTATCATTAGACCGTGGAGATTCCTTCTACGTGCATACGAGTTATAGCTGACGAAACTGCGTCTTACCATATAATGATCGAAAACAACTAATCAACGAATTAAATAGCCGGGCAAGCTTCCCTAACCACTCAATCGAAGATCGCATTAAAACACGGTGAATCCCGCTATTGGATTTGACTCTAATCCGGCTGGTTAATCCAACATATCTCTAGCGATGAGTTTATTCCGCTCGTTTACGAGTGGTCTAAATCACATAGACATGATTGAGCAAACTATGAAAATTTCAATCACATAGACATAATCAAAATCATATGCTTCGTAAACGAGTCATAATAATAGCAAAATATTACACGTAACAACATACGATCGATCTCGCTAAGGCTCGTCTCATCTCAAATACAATAGATTTAGCTACTCATTACCATTACAACAAAGCACGTAACTAACATTGAAAACATCATAAATACTTCCCTGAATTCAACTTCGACGTTAATCCACGTTCTTCATTGAGGACTTTTATCGAGCACGTAATAAGCAACTAAGTGTTATTGGGTCTTGGAGAGGCAACGTATGTGTATGAGAGCTTAATGGTGTATCTATCACCTCCCCCCCTCACCTCTCATTACATTGCCTAATTATATAGATGTCTTCCCTTCTTTCTTGTGCATTTTCTTCAACGTGAATTCCAAGGAGGAGAATTTTGAAAGATCTTTAGCCTCCAAAGTCTTGATTACAGCCCCAAAAACTGATTTCATGTGTGTTATTAAGTTGAATGGCTTGTCTTATGCAGAGATATGGTCCCAAACGTGATATTTTCTTCCAAGTTGGTTCCAAAATTCGCCCTCAATGAGCTAAGTCATCTTTTGTTGCATGCTTGACCTTTAATATGGCCATGGAAACGATCATGGCCTCGTATATGCATCCTCATGGCCATGACAACGTAAAGCATGAACAAAATAACGTTTTGCCCGCCTTCACGGCTTCGTAGCCACCATTCGCGGCCGTGAAGCGTTCGGGTCTTAGAAAATGGGTTTCTGCTCTCATTCACGGCCTCTTGCACCTCAATTCACGGCCATGAAGGACCCTCCACGGCCTGGTTGGTTGATGTTCACCGCCGTGACACAATCGGGCAAGAAAATGGCTCTCCAGTGCGCTTCACGGCCTCGTACAAATCCTTCACGGCCGTGACGGATTTCCTGCAAAACAGCATCACGTTCAAAAATTCATATCTCACAATCTAGACCTCGGATTGAAAAACCCTTTGGTCAGAGCCAAGATTAACGAGTCTTCTATCTATGGTTATCCATCGGACATCGTTTACCTTGTGATCATTGAGCAATACGAAACTGTCGCAAAACTACCGTAAAAATGTTTGATTTTGCTATGAAACCATATTGTAGTACAAAAATAATCAAAACGACTTCACTTATCACGCGAACGACTTAAATTTAACAACTATACACTTAAGAAATTACGTTTATCACTACCTCTTGGGATCGATCTCGAAAATATTTTACGCACATGTACATACGAAAATTATACTTAAAAAATGGATGTGTCACCAAGTGAAGCAAACAAAACTATTAATGAAAATAACTATGAAAAGTCAAGTCTACAATTGCTTTTGGAGGTAGTAATCGAGTCCCTTTTGGTACACCATTCAGCACTTCCGAAACGTTTGTCGCCATTACACCACAACAATGACCGCCATCATGTGTGAACGTCCACTTCTCCACGTTGATGTCCTTCAACCACTTTTCAGCAACCTTATTCAGTGCATTTATTTGAGCCATAGTACGATCAAATTTGTTTACCATGTGTTCGGCTCGGTGACATAAATCTATCAATTCTTGGCTCTTGAACTCGTTGTAGAAATTCGACTTTATATGTCGAAGGCAGTAGCGATGAACTCCGTGCGGTGGATGGAATGCGTCGATATCACGTACTGCAGTCAATATTCCTAAAACACCAGTAATAAATTCTTTGAATAACACATGGACAACCACAAAGATAAATAACGTCGTAACTGACCTTTGTGACGATCCGAAATAAGGCAAACGGGTTGATTCTCTAGAACATGCTCATTCAGTCGGTTAAGAAACCATCTCCATGAATTCAAACCTTCTTTGTCCACTATAGAGAATGCCAGCGGAAAGACGTTTTGATTTGCGTCGAGCGATGCGGCAATCAACATCGTGTGTTTGTATTTCGAGACAAATGTGTACCGTCCACGCAGACGACCTTACGACAGTGCTTGAATCTGTCTATACACGGTTAAAACCCAAAAAACGTATCCAAGTTTGTGTTGGCCAGGGACTCCGGGCGGATGTGTAACCACTTCACGATCGTCCCCCGGTTGTAATGTTACAACGCCTTCATAAAATTCGACAGCTTGGTTAGGGACTCTTCTCACGTACCGTAAACATTATCCAATGCTATTTTTAACCAATGCCAAGTTGAATATACGATATGTCGTAGCCAAAACGATCCTTGACGAGCTGTTGGACGTTTTTGGGCATGAACTAAGGATCGTTTTTCACGATTCCCACAAACAGTTCAACAATGATATTTCGAGAGATATTACGATGACTGATCGATAACCCATTAATGAAGCAAGTGTGAGGTCCATAGAATTTTGTAATGGTCCCAGTAACCTTTTTTTCGCTTGAAACATGCTCGCAACCTCCACGGACAGTCCTCACTATGGTTGCATCGAACACTCCACAGGGTCGTATTACTTTCTATCACATGAAACTCCCGTCTGGCAACCCTGATTGAATAATCGTTGACAGCATTTTGGAGGTGCTCTTTACTCTGAAAAATCATACCTCGACAGAACATGAGGTTATCTCTGTCGTAAAATTCCCCGCCCCACCGTATTCATCGTCGTCGGATGGTGCCATTTGATACGTCTGATAAAAGGAAATCGTTTGGTGGAGTGTTGGTGCAGGTTGGCTGGTAGTAGGGGCCTCGATCGATGCATCCTCATCGTTGTTGTCGCCGACTACGTATGAATCTGGTAACTCTGACTATTGGATCTTCATTGTCTGCCTCAGAATCACTAACATCAGCGTCATGTTGGGTTTCTTGTACGGGTACGATCGGGGGGTTCTTCGAAGGTTTCTGGTACCTCCAGTGGAAGGGGATCAATCGACACATTACCAAAGCCTTCTGTAACTGAGACTATGTCGGCCAACTCCGGGCAAGTATAACTTGATGTACCAACTTAAATTCATGAAATCTGATCCGGTCTTCGAAGTCTCGATTGGCGTCAACATTCAGATCAAAAATTGTGTGTTCGTTGCTTTCAACGAACACCTCCAGATAATTGACCTCCGAATCAGGGTGTAAAAAAAATTGTAATCGCGATCGTCGGAAATTCGTAGTAGCTGATGAAAAACACGTGAATGCTGAAGGTATTCATTTTTTGCATGGACGATGAGCGAACAAGACCTACCATCAGCACCCATAATATCAAACAAAAACGATAAGAAATCAGAAAATTGGATGTTGCGCAGAATACGCCTATAGGGTCAATGCTATATTTGATTATTGAATCGTCTGAATGACTTCACCACCGTAAAATACTACAACTTGTATGCTATTAGACATCATTTTATGAACGAATTTCATTTGACGAAGGGGGCTATTTATAGAGAAATAAATCGTAACTCAAAGTTACGTTTTACTAAATCATAACAATAAGATACGAATTGTGTCCGACAATAGCAGTGGCACTATCTCCGTAGTCAGGGCATGTCAGTCTAATTCGTAACTCAGAGATACGATTTAGTAAAACATAACTTTGAGTTACGGAATCACCTATTTTATTTATAGGTTTAAATTTTAACCTATTTAACTAATATTAATTAGAAAAAGATATATTTTAGTATGTCTAATAATATTACACTACACTTTTTTGGTTGTAGCAGAAAACCGGGCTTTTTAAATTAAATAATGCGAAAAAACGAATATTTAATAAAATAGGGTCGTTTTTTAAATAATTAACAAAATAGGGTAATCCCCAGTTAATACCCGCGACGATGCAACCAGTAGGGGCGACGTCGCATCCATTGGACGCGACGACCAATTTTATTAATTTTTTTTGTTTGCCATCCCATCGTCGCACCCAATGGGTGCGACATCAACTTTTTTTTTTCAATGTTTTATTTTAACTTATATATATTTATTAATTATATAATCCACCTAATCATAAAATCATCGTTTACTTCATGTGATTACATAATAAAAATTTATAAACATATCTAATTTATTGCTTGTTTCACGACGATTAAAATGATATGCATATCTTATATTTTTCTTTTTTAAAATATTTTTTAGTTATTTTCATTTTTACGACCATTAAAATATTAATTTAAAAAATAAGAAAATATTTTCTAATATAAAAAAATAGAAGATATCTATCATTTTATCTTCGTGAAACAAACAATAAATTAGATGCATTTATTGAATTTTTTATTTTATAGCTTGGTAGATTATATAATTAATAAATATAAAAAATTAAAATAAAAGGAAAAACAAAATATTAAATAAAAAAAGAGAAGTACGGGGCAACTTAAATAACAAAAGTTACAATTTAATTATGTTTTAATTTATTAAAATTCAAAAGAATATTTTCGATTAACGAAAAATATAAGATATGTATATCATTTTAATCCGTGAAACAGGCAATAAATTAGATACGTCTATAAATTTTTATTATGTAACCACATGAAGTAAACGATGATTTTATGATTAGGTGGATTATATAATTAATAAATATATAAAAAAGTTAAAATAAAACATTGAAAAAAAAAATAAAAAAAAAAGAAGTTGATGTCGCACCCATTGGGTGCGACGATGGGATGGCAAACAAAAAATTAATAAAATTGGTCGTCGCGTCCAATGGATGCGACGTCGCCCCTAATGGTTGCTTCGTCGCGGGTATTAACTGCGGATTACCCTATTTTATTAATTATTTAAAAAACGACCCTATTTTATTAAATATTAGTTTTTTTTGCATTATTTAATTTAAAAAGCCAGAAAACCGTCCATCAGCGAAAATATAGAATATCTTAATAGTAATAACATTAATCAAAGATATAATCATATCACGATATAATACAGTATCACCATGTATCTATCTGGGCAATAAACCACAACACCATGAACGAAAATACCATGTTATTCGCTTAAACTCGAGACTAGATAGCATTTTCATGCAGTTTAAATAACCAAAAGAAACAACAGTCAACACAGTAAGGCGGCAGTAGCCCAACCAGTGTAAACAGAAAGAAAACCAAACAGCAGATAATATAAATAAAGATGTGCCTCAAAAACACAAATAATAATCCAAGGCCAACAATAACATCAAACCAAAAAAACAGCCACTTCAACTAAGAAAAAAAAAATTCAGCTCATAAAAATACCAGTAGGAACGCCAGGCGATGGTGGGGCCGAGCTCAGAATCGACGCATACTCCCCAGCTTTTGCCACGTCATCAGCATCAGCAGCAGATAAAACCTCGACGTATTCAAGCCCTAACTGCCTCTTAATCAGCTCTAAATTCTCCCTAAGCACTTCGATCTCCCCAAAAGGAAGCTTTAAGTCCAACGCCTGAACGCCGACGTCCTTCACCTCGTCTTTCTTGAACCTTATGAAAGGCATGCACTGTTTCTGCACCTGCTTGAAGTTCCCAGCCCGGCCAACTTCGCTCTGCTGAAGCTCGGCGAGGATTTCGCCGTCGGGCGAAAAATTGCCAGTCGAGGCATCATATTTCTTCTGTAGTATCAAAAGACACTCTTTCTTCCATCCATCGTACTGTTCGTTGACGTATATTAAACCCTTCGTTGGCTTGCTTTGGACGCTGGGCGTGCTTGCCTTGCCTTTCTTGGAGCCAGACGTTTGCTTCTGAAGTATTTTTCTGATAGAAACGATCGAATCTTGAAGGTACTTGTTCGCCCTCTTGAGAGTTAGGTCGGGCACGTCTGAGCTTGGCCACCCAGCTTTAACGCAGTATACGTCTTTCTTCAGCAGAGTCTTCCACACGTATTCGCCGTAATGTGGGCAAATGGGAGTAATGAGGCGAGTTTGCACGTCCATAAACCTCCATAACAAATCTCTGTTCATCCCGCCCGAGCCACAAGATAGCCTGTACTCATCCCTTGCAGCTTGGAGATCGTAGAACCCACTCTTCAATGCTTCACGGAACAGGTATTCGTCATAGTTCTTCCCAGCCGAGTGGACAGCAATGTTCATTTCGTTGGCAAAGACGTGATCTGCAAAAGTAGAAGGCGGGCCAACTCGTAATGAGGCCTCAGCTGCTAGGACTTCCTCCATCCACGCAATCTCCTTTGTGAGGCGTAGAATCGCTGAGTTTGCTGTCTCGAAAACAAAGTTAGCGTCGTCCATGCCATCGCCTGCATCTGCTAGGGCAAACCTCGTGGCATCAGCTGAGAAATCGTTGATCGCTTCGCGGATGGTTCTGAAATTTCCAGTCGATTTGGACATCTTCTCTGAGTTCAGCATGATGTGCCCGTTGCATCTGAACCCACGGGGCCAGTGGTGCTTGGGCAGCAAAGCAACGTGATTGTAAATGCAAAACGTTAGATGGTTTTGGATCAAATCCTTGCCAGATACTCTCAGGTCGAAAGGGTACCAATATTCGAATTCTTTCTTCATTTGATTGAGCAGTGAAGAAGGTATTTCTGAGGATTTAGGAGTTGGGCCACTCACAAATAAGTAATCCCAAACCTCGTCTGTCAGCTGTTCGGGGCGAATCGAGGAACGTTCAGCTCCATTAATATCTCTCTGAAGGAAATGAGCTACAGTGTAGTACGACATGTAAAGGGTGGAATCAGACAAGGACTCGACCAAGAAATCTTCGTCCCAAGGTATACGAGTCCCCAGCCCAAAGTTTCGAGAGCAAGCCCATTGATTCAACCAGCTAAGAGTGTGTTCAAACCCATGTCGAGCCTCTTCTGAGTAGAGGTTCATGCTGGCCAGGCACTCCTCTGCTGCTTCTCTCCACTCTGCTTCTCCATAAACGAGGTACCACTGGTCAGTCAAAGCAACAACGCACTCGTCGCCGGATCTTGACATGACTTTCTTTTCGGGCTCGCTATAAACCACAGCCTGGTTGAGCTCGAGAAGCTTGTTTCTTATCATGTTCTTAGCCTCTTGAACTTTGAATCCTGCAAATTCGCCGACAAGCATTGACCCCTCGTAGAATCCACCCTTGTAAATAATTTTCTTGGCCTCGTCGAGCTTTTCCCTGTCATTCTGGCTCTTGATCTTCTTCTCAATGCATATCGTCTCTGCAGACTTATCACCGAAATCGGGATGATGGATTATTGGTATCACCTCAAAGGGGAGAACCCACTCGTCCTTCACTCCATACTTCGCTCTGAACGCTGGCTTTGATTTCAGATCATGGAGAGCCATGTAATCATCAGGAGAATCACTGGGAACGCTAGTAACGACGCCTGTACCCTTGTCAGTAAGAACAGACAACATGGGCAAGGTATATATTACATCATTGAACGCCAAAGGAGATCTCAGCGGCAAACCAATAAGGTCATGACCAGTCAGCTCAACCAAGCACGTTGCTTTTTCAGATTCGCGCGACAACTTCTGATAAGCCAGATTTAGGGCAGCTCTCTTGGTCAGAATAAACACATCGGTTTCGTTAATCTCAAATGCTCCGTATTTCCCATCAGGCAGCACCCAACAATTTGTCTGTCCGTACATTGTCTCTGGTCTTAACGTTGCAGCAGCAAGATAGACTTTCTTACCTTCCAAGACACTCATCTTTGGAGGAAAAGGCGAAATCACCTCCATCTTAATGAGAGTATACTCTTGGGGGAGAACGCCCTCGCCCGAGGCCCGATCATGATCAGCACAAGGCTGTCCATCCAAAGGCGAGTAGATGGTGTACCTCAAGTCCTTGACTATCTTGCCCAATGCTTTCAGTTTCCTCATCTGCCACCGAACGAAAGAATCAAAGTAAGGGTTCTTATCAGTTGTTATGAATGTGCGCCTCCAATCGCATCCCAATCCAAAAGCTTTTAAATCATCAATCGCCAGCGGTGGGAAGTAATCCAGCCAATAATACGGATCTGTGAACTTGGCGATTTCCTCGTCGGAGAGACCGTAACTCTGCATAATCTGCCACTGATACTTTACGCCACCAGATTTAGCAACAACCTTCGACTTTTTCCCCTTGAACTGACCGCCTACTTGATTCTGATTCTGATTCTCGCCATCGCCTTGTTTAACCTCAGTTTCCACAACTTCTTCCTCTTTATCGACAGGAAAAACAGGAGGGTTCCCAAACATCTGAATCTCGCGCGTGAGCTTATCTGCTGAAGCCTTAATGGGCATGCCCGTACAGTGAAAAGCAAAAGGCAAGAGAACGTTTGCTCCCCTCAACCTATGATAAGCAGCAGCAAACTCGAGTTTCGATAGAGAAAACGCATGACCCAGGTGGAGGTAACCGTTCATATAAGGGAAGGGAAAGTTTCCAAAGAACTTCTCGCCCGGTTTAGGTGGGGTGTCCTTTGGATCTGCTCTGAACACCTCACCTTCATTCCACCAAGATTGAACCTGGGATTCGATGTCAAGAAGGCGATCTCTCCGAGCAAAGCTTCTGCCAGCTTCCTCAGACATATCTTGGGTACTCGACAATGCCCAAAAACTAAAAATTAGAAAAAAAAAATAAATAAATAAAACAACGTGTATCAGCAAACAATTAAGTAATACACAGAGCAACGATGTGCTCTTAAATGACAGCAACAGATATTTCGAAATATGTCAGAAATCAGATTCACAAGCTTAAAAGCACGGCCGACAACAGAATACTGAGAAGTCCTAGAACAACAACAGACGAGAAAATCCATTTCAAGAAAATCGATACCCTGATATAAATTGACGGACAAAAAGAACGAAAGCAACGGGGAAAGAAGATTCAAACCTTAACAGCGTAGTGTTATATCTGAATTTCAATGGGCGATGAATAGCAATGAGTCCCAGCAGTGTACGCGACGCCACAGCTGAACTTTGAGGAGCCAACTAGGGTTTTCCTTTAGGGGTGTTATTATAGCCCTTCCCTCACCTCATCTTTAATCGATTGACGTCGAAATTAATAATAATTAAAGGAAAAAAATTAATACTCCCAATTCTAATGAGTTAGCTCTTGCTCGGTTGGATAATCTAGGACTTACGCCCTATGCGGAGCCCCTCCCGATGACGACGAGGGTCTCGAGTCTTTGGACAAAGAAAATGTAGTGTATTGTGGATTTGGATGAATAACCTTTTTGTGGTATGTTCTATAGTTCTTTGGTCCATGTTTGGGGTTTTTCTCGTTTTCTGTCGGCTTTTGTCACTTTTGTTTGTTGTGTGTGCTCCTGTGTAAGTCCTGTTCTCTACCGGATATTGATGTCATCGGAGAGACCCTTTGAGCTATTTAGTCCATGTACTATTTTTTTATTAATCCAAGCTATCGTTTTGAAAAAAAAAAGTAAAATGCACACCAATGAAAGAAATGAATAAAATACCTGCTATATCCTAATTAATAATTTTGTTTTGCTAACATTTTGTGCTTTTTTTTATTTAAAAGACTGGTGAAATTGGAAATATTTAATATTTTTTTATTGAAAAAAGTACAACGACTTCTTTTTAAAACACTAAAGTGACTTTAAAAAAAAAAAGGAGTAGAATGTAGTATTTGAAGTTAAAACTATAAATATATATGATGTGGGGCTCTCCCACATCAAAGAATTTTAATATGGTTTGTGAGAGCTTTACTATAAATATATACGATGTACATTGAAAGATAGCTTTGTCAGAGCAGCTTTTCCACAGCAGTCACATCTTGAGTAGCCACTACAGTGGCACGACCCAATCTCTATTTGACACGTGCTTTCCCGCCTCTTCTTCCACTTGCACAGTCTTTTCTTTCATTAATGTACCCAAGAACCTTCGTTTTACCTGGAGGTTACTAGCCGTTCTCTGAGATCCCCGTTGCTCCCAACTGGTATTAGAATGCCCCATTTTAATGGGCCCGCCTTCGTGGGCCTATTTTCTGTTCTAATTTTTTTTTCAGCCCACTTAATTTCTGGGCCGTATCAACCACTCCCCTACTCTAGTTTATTTTTTGGACAAGGTAAATTAGAGTAAAAATGGATAGAGAAGTGGGCTAACCTCTCGGCCCCGTGAGCTCCCTTATTTTATTGCCACTTCTGGGGAATCGCGCCATCCTTTTGAAAGAATACCAGTTCTTTTTCTTTGTACTAAGCTTCTTGGGAACCGCCTATTCCTATCAGTCGTGAGTGAGCTACCGCCCCTTCATCATTTCCTGCGACTTCAAAAGGGTGATTTATTAATCAGGTACTTTTTCATTTTCTTTATTGTTACGACACATTCTCCATTTTCTCCATGGCTTCTTCACCGTCCGACTCCGCCGATCGCTCCCTAGCTTAAGACTCCGAATCTTCTGCTACTCTCCCATCGTCTAAACCCCCTGTTCCTAAATCGAACCTCGTTTCAAACAGTCGGCCGCCAAAAACTCGGGTCATCGTCCGAGAACGCGCTGTCGGACGGCTCCGTCGACCTCTGCCGGTTCATCTGGCGCTGCGGGTGGCCCTGTGCCGGCAAGTTCGCCTGCCAGATCTGATGAGCTGGTCGTTCTCTCGGACCCCCTGCCCCCTCTGATCCTAGGGTTGGAGCGCCACCGCCTGCGCCGACTCCTTCCTTGACGGGCACAAGTAAGTTTGGAGCTTCCTCCTGTTCTCATGCTGACATAGGTTCTCTTGTAGGAAGTCTATCCTTTGGGGACTTTTCTGTAGTGTTGCCGGCTCTTTTTCAAAGGGAGGATCGGCCTCCACGGCCTTTTCTCGCCTTCTGGGAAGCACAAATCAGGGCCGGCCTTCGATTCCCTGTCCCTCATTTCTTATCTTCCGTTTCTAGGGCTTTTGGAGTTCCCCTCAATCAATTTCAGTCCTCGACCCTCTGCTTGTTGTTCGCTTTCTTTGTGGCTGTGAGAGAAGCGAGTGGCGAGCCCTCTGCCGATTTGGTCTTGTCCCAGTTCTACCTGAAATCCTACGGGCCCTTCTTTTACCTGGCCACTATTTCTTCTTCTCGGGGTGGTATGACTCATTGCTTCGTGAAGAACCACGGAGCTGAGAAAGATTGGCAGGGCCGCTATTTCTTTGTTAGATCTCCTGAGGGAACGTGGGATTTCCCGTCAGAATGGGTGGCTAAGTCCCCTTTGAGAAATCGTGGGAGGTGCTCTTCTCACAATGAGAGGGCGTTAACCTTCCTGAATCAGCATTCCGAGAATGAAAGGCTTTTGAACCCCCTTCACCTAACTAACCATCCGGGGGCCCTTTACCATTTTGGATTTTCTCATGTCCCCGTCCCTTTTCTTTCGATGGTACTCTTCTTATTCCGACCTTCTTTCTTTCCCTTTTAGAGTTCTCCTTTGGTCTGGGCTAATTTTTATGTCTTGGTGCAGGTATGTCGGCTCCGTGGTATTCCCTTTTTGCCAAGGTCAAAAAGGAGCATCTCCCGACTGCTCCAGGCACAGGCCCTTCTGATGAAGTTCTGGCTTTGCCTGAGGTCCCTCCGGCTAGGGACATTCGTGAGGAGGTCTCGTTGAGCCTTACTTCTGTTGGAGGAGCTCAGACGTCATCTGTTGTGGTGCCCACTCCTGGTGCTAAAAGGAAGGCCCATGCTCCCAAGGAATCTGTAAAAAAAGACAAAGAAAGCGCCTCGTGCTTCTTCGGGTGAAGTAATTAAACGGTCCCGTCAGGGCCCTCAGGGGACCTCCGCTGGGATCCTGTTCTTTCCGTTGATCAATTGTCCGGAGCTGAAAGGGTGAACGTACAGGGCCGTAGGTGGTGAGCTACGCCTCCGTTCAGCCATCCCTTGATTTGTCAGCTCGGGATTTAGAAGTGGCCAATCAGTCCCTGCAGAATTAGTTGCAGGAGGCGCAGGCCAACTTATCAGTTGCTAAGGCCGAGGCGACCAAGGAGGCCAAGGCGGGTTTCGAGGCTAAGAAAGGGAAGATACTTGAGGAGCAAGCCACTTTACTGAGGCAGTTGGAGAGGGAGTTGAAAGACTCTTTTGCTAAGGAAAAGGCCGAGTGGGATGTGGCGTGGAGCGCAGGGTGAGGGTAGGCGTGGAGTCTCACCTGCAGGATGCTAAGGACGGTGCCACTCGTCTTTGCCAGCAGCACCTCCTGTCCACAGCCGCTAGGAAGAAATTCCTGAGTGACTTGGTCGAGGACTGGCGCCAGGAGTATCTGAAGGATCCGCTCTCCTTATGGGACTACGTTCCCCTGATGCAATACTACTTTGAGGAGGTTATAAAGCGAGGCTTGGCAGGGACTGAGGAGGAGGCTGCTCTGCAGGCGCTCCCCTTTCCTTCGTGTTTCCTGGGAGACCCTAGAGCTCTTGAGAACACTAAGTTCTGGGTCCCTGCGGCGGAGATGCATATGGAAGTCCTGGCCCATGCCGACCTCTCGGATCTCCCGGAAGCTACCTCTTCCTCTGACCTCCCAGAAGTTATACTCTCTCCGGACCCTCCTGCCCCTTGATTTTCGTTCTTTTTACGTTGTGATGTACTGAACACTTTTTCCTGTTTTTCGGACTTCTTAGGATTTGTGCTGCCTCCTTGGGGTGGCGTTTATGTTTTTTGGGTGCCCTTTTCCCCTGTAATATATGCACCATTTGTTGTTTATGACTGCCTTTTAAATCTCCCGTGACTTCCCTGATGGGGATCTCTCCATTTTTCCGCATATGTTTGTTTTTCAAATGTGATTCTGAGCACGGTTATAGCTCCCGGGTGCTTCGGGACAAATATGAACCTTACGCACGGTTATAGAGCCCGCACGCATATTTGATTCGTAAATTGAGTACGAATTTGAAGCACGGTTATAGCGCCGGTACGCTTAATTGATTTGTAAACTAAGTACGAATTTGAAGCATGGTTATAGCGCCGGTACACTTAATTGATTCGTAAACTAAGTACGAATTTTGAGTGCGTCCTGGGTTGCAAGGACCGTCGTCCTTGTCCTCAGGTGCTATTTGACGCTAGGCTCTCTTGGTCCTTAGCGAATTTAGTATGGACCTTTAGGTCCTTGGAAATGTGGATCCCCGGCACCATTCACGTCGTAGGCTTACTGAGAGCCTTTGATGTCCTGTACGCCGCAGCCTGTCGGCGGCGGTATCTTGCACACCCTTACGGTCATCATCACACCGCAGATATATCATCTTTGGCGTCCTGTACACCGCAGGACCGTCGAACTTTGGCATCACCACATCGCAGATATATCATCTTTGACGTCCTGTATACCGCATGTCCGTCGACCTTTGGCATCATCAATTAGGTGCACCATATATATAATAAAGTCCTTATATTCCGACAAGGAGGTACGCCTCATTAAAACCTTATCCAGACAAAACCTCCCTTGTGGTAAAATCCTGGAATAAGGAAAAAGAGTACGTTCCCTCCCTAGTACATAGCGATGTTACACAAAACTTTTTCAAGTTAGATATGTTCCAGGGACGAGGCAAGGCGCTCCCGTCTGCATCTTCTAGCTCGTAACTCCTCCTCCCAACACCTTTGTTACGCGGTAAGGTCCTTCTCAGGGCGCTTCCATCTTTTTCAAAGGTCGTAGGACATCCGCCCTTCTGAGCACCAGTTCCCCTTGCTGAAATTCTCTAGGTCGTACCTTCCGTTCGTACATCGCTTTTATCCGGCTCTTATATTTTTCCATCCTCAATCTCGCCTCTTCTCGGACCTCTTCGATTAGGTCCAGATATTCCCTCCTTAATTGTGTGTTCTGCAGCTCGTTGTAGGACAACATCCGATGTGTTTCAATGCCGATCTCCGCGGGGATGACCGCGGCGGATCCATACACAAGCTCAAAGGGGGTCTCTCCAGTAGCTTCGCGAGGGCTGGTCATGTTGGCCCAAAGAACTGCCTCCAGCGCCTCCACCCATTTGTTTCCGTCTTGTTCGAGCCGGGCTTTGATTCCCTTGAGGATGGTTCGGTTGGTAACCTCTGCTTGCCCATTCGCTTGTGGATGCCCTACTGACACGAACCGCTGGATGATATTCATACCTTCGCAGAAATTCCTTGTCCTAGCTCCGCAGAACTGGGTTCCATTGTCGGAGACGAGGATCCTGGGAGCTCCAACGACAGCGATGTTCTTCCAAAGGAACTCGATCACCCTCTCCTCATCAATTCTGGCCACGGCCTTGGCCTCAGCCCACATGCTGAAGTAATCTACCGCCGTAATGATAAATTTCTTCTGTGCTTTCCCTCGAGGAAAGGGACCTACGGTGTCGACTCCCCATTTGTCGAAAGGGCATAGGGAGTACATAGTTCCCAGGCTCTCCACGGGGGTGTGGATCCGTGGCCCGTATTTCTGGCAATTGGCGCATCTTCTTACCATCTCCCTCGAGTCCCTACTGAGGGTGGGCTAGAAATAGTCGGCCCTTATCGCCTTCCTTGTTAAGGACTTGTACCCCGCGTGGTCCCCTGCACACCCTTCGTGGATATCCTCCAACACCTTCTCGCCTTCTTCTTCGGAGAGACAACGAGCATATTCATGGATAAAAGATTTTTTAAATAAACGACCATCGATTAAACAGAACCTGTGGTGGTAACCTTTCTTATCTTCTATCCCCACATCCTTCAAGATTCTTATGATGGGGGCCCTCCAATTATCCTTTCCATCTATATTTCCCACGAGCTATCCGGCCCCTTCCTTCTCTATCGTCAGGTAGGTGATCCCTTCTTCTCGAATGATAGCTCTCGAGCTCGCCATCTTAGCTAGATAATCTGCTTTATGGTTTTCTTCTCTAGGGGCCTGAATAACTTCTTAACAATCGAAACTCTTTGTTAGTTCCTTTACCTTTCTCCCATACTCCATTTTCTTCTCATCCTTCGTCTCATAGTTCCCATTTATTTGTTGTACCACTAGTTGTGAGTCTGAGAACAAAGTGACGTCCCGGGCCCCCATCTCCTTCACGATTTTTAAGCCAATCAAGGATATTCGGATTCGTTGTTTGAAGCCTGAAAACGGAATGTGATGGCAAATCGGAATTCCTCTTCCCCGGGGCTATGACAAGGACTCCTGCTCCAGATCTTTGGGAGGTGGCGGATCCGTCTACGTACACCTTCCATCGCTGCTTTGGCGGTCCTTTGGTAGTTTCGAGCACGAAATATGAGAGGTCCTGGGCTTTGATGGTCGTTCGTTGCTCGAACTCTACATCATATTCTCCTAATTCGATCGCCCATTTGACCATCATGCCTGATAGATCCGGCCGGCTAAAAGTTTGCTTCAAGGAAAAATTAGTTCGCACATATATTTTATGAGATAAGAAATATGGCCGGAGCTTCCGGACGGATACCATTACTGCGAGCGCGGCTTTTTCTATTTCAGAATACCTGGTTTCTGCTTCCAACAGTATCTTACTCACGAAATAAATGGGTTTCTGAGAACTCCCTTCTTCCTTCACTAGCACGGAGCTGATCGCGTAGTCGCCTATGGAGAAATACAGCATTAGTTCTTCTCCCACCGCGGGCTTTGTCAGGAGGGGCGTGTCGTGAAGGTATTTCTTTAGTTCTTCGAAGGCTTGTTGGCATTCATCGGTCCACTCAAACTGCTTATTTTTTTGGAGTACTCTGAAGAATGGGAGGCTCCTCTTTGCCAAGTGGGAGATGAATCGATTGAGGGCCGCTGACCTCCCTGTTAGCCTCTGGACCTCCTTGATTCCTTGCGGAGGTTGCATTTCCAGGATAGCCTTCACTTTAGCGGGGTTAACTTCAATACCTCGCGGCGTCACCATATATCCAAGGAACTTCCCGGACCTCACACCGAATGCACATTTTTCTGGATTGAGCTTCACTCCCTCTAATCGCCTCAAACGTTTCCTCCAGGTCCCTGGTGTGATCCGCCAGGTGCACAAATTTCACGAGCATGTCGTCTACATAGACCTCCATGTTTCTCCCCAGTTGTTGTTTGAATATTTTATCCACCATTCGTTGATACGTAGCTCCCACATTTTTTAGTCCGAACAGCATTCGGACGTACCCGTATGTCCCTCCCGGGGTGACAAAACAAACTTCCTCCAAATCCTCTGGCTCCAAGCTGACTTGGTGATACCCTTGGTAAGCATCCATCATGCTGACGACTTCACATCCTGAGGTGGATCCACCAGCTGGTCTATCTGAGGTAATGGGTAGTGATCCTTCGGGCAAGCTTTGTTGAGGTCCCTGAAGTCGATGCACATCCTCCATTTTTCGTTCCCCTTCTTTACCAGGACAGCATTGGCCAGCCACGCCGAAATTGGACCTCATGTATGTGGCCCGTGTGACGACCCTCGTTTTCTAAGTAAGGTTAGTGGTGGATTTTCCGCAACATAAGTCGCGGAAGGCCCGTCTAACTAAAATTTTTTTCCTAAAAGATAATGTAATGCAATAAAATATTAGTTTACATAGTAGTATCTGTACAACGGGCGTAACCCCAAAATGTCAAAAGAACAAAAACCTATTATCGCTCCACAGGTCTTCATCCATGTACCGCCCCGCCCTCAAAAGTCCGTGGAGCACCGACACCAGCCGCCTCAGTCTTGACGCGTGTCGGCGTCAGACTCAGTACCTACAACACATAAACACTGAGTGATTTGCCCAGTAGGTGAATAGAAATGCATGTATGCACGTGAACGCTCATTCCCGATCCCAATATCTCACATGCAATGTTCACTCTTTCTTTTTCCATAATCCTATCTCAAATCACACAACACAGGGCCCTAGGTCAGACTCGACACCTCGCGCGCCTATAACATAACGGAAGTTTAGACTAGCAGCATTTTGACGTTCATGCGACTGCCCTGCTAGGTCGCTCTTCCGTAAGCGGTAGCCTACGCCGACGGTGTTTTGACGTTCACGCAACTGCCCTGTCAGGTTGCTCCCTCCGTTAAAATAAAATCACGACGGTTTTGCACCTCGGGACGTTCACGCCCGAGTAGACAGATCGATCACGCCTGTCTGCCGTCAGGTGTCATACGAGTACCAACCTCGACTCCTCAACGAGTCATAAAATCACAATAATCTCGAACTACCCCGCTCAGCGGTACGCCAAAATATTATCGTCTCCACACGGCATAAGTATCTCACCCCTGTGATATGATATGCATATGCTATGTATCTAAACGTGACAATACATGAAACGTGCGTTAAACACATCAATCACGTAAATCATTGAATCACATAAAATCACGTAATTCAAATAAGTGTTTACGCATTGTAGATGAATAATTCACCTACCTGTCCTCCTGATGTAAGTCAGTCACGATATCTGGTAAATCGCCTAAATGTCGAAACTCTGGACAGGTAAATATTATTATGTTTATATATTTACTAATTCACGTAAGTCTTGAAATTCTTAAACCCTAAATATTGAAAACCCTAGAAACCCTGAAAACCCTAAAGAAATGAAACCTAAAATTCCTGGATTCCTAAGAATACTGAAAATTCTAAAATGTCGAAAACTTGCTAGAATAGTAATGTCGAAAACTTCTTAATAATAACGAAAACTTTACTACAAGTTGAAAAATTTAGTGTTAAACAATTAAAGATTGCCAAAAACCTTTATATTAATGCAAAAACCTAAGCAATTGTAAAAACCTTCTTATTTATTTAAATCTCTTTTACTCACGTATTATGCTATATGTGTTGGTGCCTTTTTCCCAATTGATTGTCAATTACCTTATCGTTAAGAAAGTTGGTATTAGTCATACTTAGGAATAGTATATGTGGCTAACGCGTGTACTATAAGTTCTTTGATAGATTAGATATATTGATAAGTAGTCACATCATTCTATTTGATTGTATCTATCCACATGGTCTCAAGAAGCTTCTAAGCCCTCATATGTTGTACGAGATCTTCAAAGCAATGTCAAGATATTTCATTAAAATGTCGAAATCCTTCCATGACACATCTCGAAATCCATGTAATATTCCTAACATGTCGAAATCATTAATTCATAGTGTTGGCGCTCCTTTTCTCGTAATCCCTAGTGAGGTTTCAGAGATTATCGATTTGAAGAAGTTCGCAGTTGTGGAATTTGAACCCAAGGCCGCGCTCCTCTTCTCGTTGTCTCGATATAAGACCAGATTATCGTTGGAGAAGTTCACTTCGTGGTGCTCCTCTTTCCAGCCGTTCTGACGAGTGTACGAGATTATCGATTCCCAGTTTTCGAATTACTAAGTCTCCTTTACGTTGTTGACTCCTTAACTTTAGCACCCTCTGTTTCAAATTCTTGAGTGTTTGACTAAGGGTTTCTTCTTATCATCGATCGTAGAGAACTGTTAGATAAGCATCAATTGTTTTCGAAAATATACATATGATTGGACACGTTGGTGGATTATCTCTTTTTACCTCAACCTTAAGAAATCCTATTACGTATAATATCTCTATAATTTGGGCTTCAATTCGAACTAGGGCCCAACTAAATATAATCCAAGTTAAATTATTCTAACATTATAGATTCTACTTTAGTTTCTTGTAAATTTCGAAATTAAATCAAAACCATAGGGATTTATACATTAGTCCTACAACTGAAATTTCTTCACAAAGTTATAGTTTTAATTACATCAAAATCCCGTATTTAAATTTACGGGTATTACAGCCTGCTTCGAGCAACTTGTCCACCTCTTCCTTCAATACATGCGCTCTCTCTGCTCCACAGGATCTGAGCCTCTGCTTGACAGGTCGACTCCCGGGCAGGACGTTCAGCTGGTGCGTAGCAATATTCCGATGAATTCCCATCATGTCCTTTGGCGAAAATGCGAATAAGTCCGCATTTTTTTGCAGACATCCCACCAGCTCCTTCGTGGCTTCCTCCCCCAGGGATGTCCCTATCTTGGTGGTTTTTCCCGGTTGGCCCGAGTATAAGTCGACGTCGAGTAGTTCCTCGTCCGGTTCTGGTTGTAAACTGGAAGGTCCGCCTCCTTCGATCTTGATCCTTTTATCCCGCCCGCTACCCTGCCGGACGACCTCCTTATCTCTTGACACCGTCTTTACTTCATTGGCATAACACTGCCGGGAGCTCCGCTGATCTCCCGAGATCTCCCCTACATGCTCACCTACAGGGAATTTAATCTTAAGATGGTAGGTAGAGGAATGACCCTGAACTCGTTGATGGCGGGTCTTCCTAGGATGACATTGTAGGAAGAGGTGATATCAACGATAAGGAAATTGATCATTTTTACTATCCGGACGGGCTCTTTTTCCATCCCAACGGGCAGTGTTATCTCTCCCATAGGTTGTATCCCCGACCCCCAAATTCGTAGAGTGCCATGAAGACTGGGCGAAGCTTCGTTCCCAAATCCATCTTTCTGAAACAATCCAGGAATATGATGTCCGCGGAGCTTCCTCCGTCAATGAAGACCCTGGATACGTCATATCCTGCAATATCCGTGGTGATGACTAGGGCGTCATTGTATGGCCTGGTAATGTGCACTTCGTCTTCTGGCCCGAACTGTACGTTTGCCATGGCTTTCGTATGCCCCACCAACCCCCAAGGCTGTGGATTGCTGACAGTTCGTACACTTCTCTTTCTGGCTCTGTTGGAATCTCCCCCGCTTGGTCCTCCCACTATGATGAGGATAGGGGCCCTAGCCGGTCCTGGAGCTCCTCTGTTTGGAGGTGGTGGTGGGGGTTTATCCTTGTTGGATGCGGACCCTACAGACTCCTTCTCGTTTGTCTTAGGACCTGGTCCAGGACCTTGGCGAATGAACTCCTTCAGATGTCCTGCTTGGATGAGTCTCTCTATTTCATCCTTCAGATGATAACAACTGTTAGTATGGTGTCCGTACTCATTATGAAATCGACAGTACAAATTAGAATGGGGTTTTGAAGGCCCTTTCCCGTCATAGGCTTTCTCATCGCAGGGTGCCTTCCCACCAGGCTCAAGATCTCCTCGGGGTTATTGCGTAGAGGTGTGAACCTCCGTGGACCTCTGGGTGGGGTTCCCCAGGGCTCCCTTTGATGAGGTCGTGGCAATGGTTTCCCCGGTCCGAGGTTTTTTGCGATTCCTTCTTTCTTGGGCGCGGTCGCCTGCTTTTCTTCTTGTGCTTCAGCCCTTTTACTTTCCTCTAAGTTGATGTATTTATCTGCCCTTAGAAACAGGTCTTCGAACGATTGAGGAGGCTTCTTAGAGAGGGATGCAAAGAAGTCCCCGTCCCGGAGTCCGTTGACTAAGGCACTTACCTTGACTAATGGGGTCGTCGTTGGCACCTCAAGAGCGGCGATGTTGAACCTGCTTATATATGCACAGATCCCCTTGTTTTCCCCTTGCCTTACCTGAAATAGTGACATGTCAGATTTAGGTTGCTTTCGGGCACTAGCAAATTGTGTTAAACATGAGTTGAAACTCCTCGAAGGTCTTAATAGATCCCGGAGCCAATTGACTGAACCACTGTTGTGCGGCCCTGACCAGAGTGGTCAGGAACACTCTACACTTGACACCATCGTAGAAATCATGAAGCAAAACTGTATTCTGAAATCGTAGGACGTGCTCCACTGGGTCCGTGGTTCCATCATACTCGTACGGTAACTGTTTGAAGTTGGAGGAGGCTTCTCCTACTAACAGCTCCTTCGCGAACGGAGTCCCAGCTACGAGTCCTTCTCCTAACCGGCGCTGCATGGTGCGGCTTCGCACCCCATCCACGACCTGCTTGAGGTCCTCGAGCTGACTTCGTAGCTCCCTCTCTTTTTCTGCCCACACATCTTCCTTTGCTTTCGGGCGGGGCTCGCTCGCTTTCTCCTCCTGGGATTTTCGGCCTTCCTCGTGTTCTTGGGTGGTTCACTAGAGGAGCTAGTGGAGGTCCTCGTAGGTGTCCTGGGGTCCTTCTCTGAACCCTCGGCTTCGTTTGGCTCTTCCTCCTCAATATGAGCTTGCCTTTCCTGCTTCGGCCGTTCTTCGGTTCTCTTAGTGACTCCAGGGAGTTCCCCGTCTCTTCGCGGCTTGCTCTCTAACTCTGACTGCCTCCTGGGGGTTTCCCAAGGCTCTGTCTATGATGCCGGGGACCTAATTTCTGCTTTATTTTCACAGATTACTTCCGTAAAATTGACCGTCCACTTGTTCCGTCCTGACCGGTGATTGAGCTTTTCGTCGCTGTCTTCGTTTCCTTCGTATTTCTGCTAGCATCGTGCTGATGGTGTTGTGCATCAGGAGATCCAACTGTGCGGCGGTTAAGGTGATGGGTGTTTTCGGCGTTAGCGTTACGGGGACAGCCTCTGGAGTGGCCGACTGTCCTTGGCGGTTTCCTTCTCCTGCTTCCGCAAACTGCGGATCTAAGTTCTTTTGTATCGGGGGGTCTTCTTCCATCGATTCCTTGTTCCCTTTGTCTTTGCGAAAAGAGAGAGTAATGACCTTAAACACAACTTTGCACACTATTCGCAAGGTTGCTCACGCGTCTAACTCTGGATTTCCCACAGACGGCGCCATTTGATGTGAGGCGCTCCCACATCAAATAATTTTAATATGGTTCGGGAAATCTTATATAGCAGTAGGTTTAATATCTCAAAGTTATAAGGAGTGTGTTGGGTGCTTAAGGGACGTGAAAAGGGACGTAAATGTAAAAGGCACAAGATATACGTGGTTCGGACTTGTAAGTTCCTACGTCCATGGCGCTCCGAAAAAGACTTCTTTCACTATTCTGGATAGATTACACACTCGAGTCGCTCATCTCTCTTTAAAATATTATAAGTACTGAATAAGAAGTAATTTATGTGATAACTGAAAGGATTATGGGCTGTTCTTCGTATTTCTTATGATGCCCCCTTTGAAAAATGCTGTAATACCCGTAAAATTTACGGGATTTACAATAAAATTTGTGGGGGAGAATATTTAATTAGAGACTGTGAAATTATTAAATAAGGAAATTGGAACTTTGGGTGAAATTCCGATAATACATAATTGTTTAAACTCGATGTGTGATATGTGTTACGAATGACTTACAGGACTGCATGGAACATATTCTATGATTTTATGCGACTACTTGCTTATGTGCCTAACTGATTTCATGCTATACGTTAACATGACATGTACGAATGGGAAGGTAGACTTAAAGTTAAAGTCCTAGGATGTCGAAATCCTCGAAGCCAAAATAATGAAACCCGAAATCTTTAAGTGTCAAAACCTTAGAAGCTCGAGATCTTTAAGAACTCGAAACCTTAAATCTCGAAATCAATATTGGAAGAATGTCGAAATTATAAGAGTTCCAAACAATCAGATATCGAAACATTGGGATTCGATTCCTTAGATACAAAGAAAGGTATTTAATATAATGAAATAATATACAATATGAGATAAGAACTAACCAAAAAGAAGTTGATGTCATTTGTTTAATAACACACGTCAACTTAGGGATAAGATAAGACATGAAAACTTCAATTTATTAACACCAAAGCATCGCAAACTCAGAACTAGAAAGGACTAAGAACTTATCGAAGTAAACTAGGAAAGGTACGAACTTCTATCGTAGTGTGTATATTTAAATTCATGATTTAGTATATGCAGTACTAATATCACGTCTTATAGAGCACGAGCTAGTAGGAGTGATTATTTGCTAAATTAATGATCTGATATGTGTTATCGTAATCTCATACTTTGAAGAAGTAAAGCATGAAATATTAATTTTAGGGTTTTAATTGAAAGGTCGGATGATTTCATACCAAAAAGATGTTTTTGGGACGATATGATTTCTAGGGTTTTATGAGAAATATTTGAAGTTCATATGATACTTAGACTGTTCTTGAAAGGATGGGTTTTGATCGAAAGTCGCAAGTGATGATATGATTTTTCTAGATTAAAATCTCGAGATCTATCTTGAAAATTGGTGTCGACATTTTGTTATAATTCCAGTATGTAACCTCGACATCTTCCAATGTCGAAATTATTGTGTAACATCTCGACATTTTGCTACAATGTCGAGATATGCCTCGAAATTGTATATGGTTTAAAAACTCGAAATATTCGTTAAAGCAGCTCGAGATCCATCTTAAATTATTTCGAGACCTATTCATGTAATGAACCTCGAAATCCGTTTGTGATATTGACTTCAAAAGTCTATATAATATCTCGACATTTTCTATAGTATCTCGACAATTGAGGTAAGAGCTCGACATTCATTTGAACTCCATGTCGAGATTAGTTCTGAAAGTTAACTCGAAATTGTGCAGGTTTAGGAGTCGAAAACTATGTCTAACTCATGTCTTATATCGAGGTCCTTGTATAGTATTAAATGTCGAACTCTTATGTCGAAATCTAACTTACATGCAATTCGAGATTTATGCATACACCATGTCGAAATATAGCCTTCGAGATCCTTGTCGAGATCGACTTTGAAATATTTATTATATGTTATATGATCAGCCTCGAGAACCATGTCTGAAGGAAATTCCAAAACTCATAAATAACTAGGGTTTTTAAATTAAGCCACTTTAGTGAAATTGTAAATAGACTAACAAATCCTAATTTTGTATATTTTGATACTTAGGGTTTGAAGGTTAGCGATTTACAGTACGATATAGCTAAGGATACCAGGTAAGTGGAAATCGCAACTACAACACATAATTTTTATGTGCATGAAATTATGTGTTATGTGTTCTTATGATTTTATGCGACTACTTGCTTATGTGACTTACATGATTTGATGTGATGAAAATTATTATATGAACATGGCACGCATATTCATGGCATGAGCATGTGCACGCACGACTAGTATGAGAGTCAGGGAAATAGCGTGCATGAGTATAAGATCGCTTGAGAGCGATGTATATTTGCCGATATAGGCATTTGTGTCGACTCCATGATGAGTCACGGCTCTTCTATGCTACCACCGCGATTCACGAAGCCGAATTACCTGATTCACGAAAGGTAGGGGGAATACCCCGTAGCGGGAGATGCAACCTGGAGGATGCGACTCGAGGGTATGAGCGGCACCGAGGGAGCCTCGAGTGTTGGCGACCTCGTAGTAAGCTACCAGCGAGAAGCGCCCGCGTGTCAGACCTCATTGGGATGTAAAGGCGCCTTAGAGTTAAACAAAATTTGTGTGCCCGGGTTAGCCTCTCAATGGGACCACATTGGGATTGAAAGGCATTGTTAGCCACTCAATGGGACTGCATTGGGATTGAAAGGCACTAGTAGCCTCTCAGTGTGCATCACATTGGGATTGAAAGGCACTAGTAGCCTCTCAGTGTGGATCGCATTGGGATTAAAAGGCACTGTTAGCCTCTCAATGGGACTGCATTGGGATTGAAAGGCACCATAGGGATAAGCACAGATTGAGTATTGGGGTTTAGCCTCCCAGTGTGTGCACTGTCACTTATTCAACCCTTAGGGGTTCGAACTCTATATGGTGCATAGTAAGATTGAAAGCCGAAGGAGCCCAAATATGTTATGAAAGGTCAAGAAGAATGTGAGAAAGGTCAGGAAGAATGTGAGAAGTAGATAGCATTGGCACGGATGCCTTCGCTATTTAGGTCACGTGCATTGCATGCATGATTTTCACTTACTGAGCTTTATAAGCTCATTCCACGTTTTTATGTGTTGTAGGACCCCGCGATCACGGTACGTGATCATTTTCACGGCGAGGCCAACTTTTGAAGCTTCCGGGGGCTTTTGAGATGGAAGTGTGTGCATGGATGCGACCTCGTGGAGGCCCAGTAGATAGATTTCTTTTGACCCACATGCGCGCTTTCCTATGTAAATAGGACCCAACGATGATTTTGTAGGAACCGTTACGATTCCTTTTTATAAAAGGAAAAATTTTATACGAAATTTCATACGACGTATTTCTTTATTACGACATTAGTCACGTAGACTAGTTAAGAAATAGTGGTGGAAGGCGGGGCTGCCACAATCGCCAAGTGATGCTTTTATAGGAGCTTCCTGAGGCTAGAAGAGGTTACATCCCGGATTTCCTGGGGGAATGACGTCCTGGGACGATGTACAGTGACAGATAGCTTTGTCAGAGCAGCTTTTCCACAGCAGTCACATCCTGAGCAGCCACTACAGTGGCACGACCCAATCTCTATTTGACACGTGCTTTCCCGCCTCTTCTTCCACTTACACAGTCTTTTCTTTCATTAATGTACCCAGGAACCTTCGTTTTGCCCGGAGGTTACTAGCTGTTCTCTGAGATCCCCGTTGCTCCCAACTGGTACTAGAATGCCCCATTTTAATGGGGCCCCCTTCTTGGGCCTATTTTCTATTCTAATTTCTTTTTTCAGCCAACTTAATTTCTGGGCCGTATCAATATTTGAAATAAATAAAAAACTATTATTTATATGCTATTTAAAAATTATTTCAAGAAAACTATTTCAATAACACAAATTATATATCTATTTTATTAAGGGAGAGCACGTTAGAGTAACTACTCTCCCAATTTGGTGTGTCAATTTTGATGTAAAATTAAGAATTTAGTCCTTTTTTAATTGATTCTAAAAATTAATTTTTTAGTTTACATTTTTCAAAACATACATTTAGAATTTAATCATAATATCATATATTAAATATCAATTCTTCTTTAACTTTAAATAAAACTATACATAAGAATCGAGCACACGCATTCGAGTGTGCTTAATATACTAGTAACTAGAAAGCACCTCGTGGTAATCGTTTTCAAGCTCATTTGTTATAACAAAATAATTATCTGTTTTCAATAGATTTCAATGTCCTCCAATATAATTATAAATAAGTTTGAGGAATTTTGTGGCGTTCACCTTATGTGGGCATATGTTGTTTGGCACCGATTCGTGTCATGTCAACAACCCCATCGACGTTTGAGGTTATGTTTTAATAACACTACTTCTTATGTGTCATTGATCAACATCTCGGATGAGTGGCATATTAACGCCTTAATAACACATGTTACGTATTAATGAAATATATCAAAACAAGCCACATCAACATTCGAGATGTTGATCAATGGCACCTAAGAGGTGTTAATTAAACCGACATAACCTCAAATGTCGATGGTGGTTATTGACATGGACACGAATCGGTGCCAAATCAACAGGTGCCCATATAAGGTGAGCACCAGAAATAACATCATTATTTCCTCTATAAAAATAACTTAAAAGAGGAAACCAGACCAAAGTCAAGGCAAATCGCCCACATGCAAGTAAAGCTAACAAGCCTACAACTTCAAGTTTAATGCTGTGACGAGAGAAACAACAAAAATAAAAATAAAAACCTAAATAGAACAGTTTTTACGAGGTATCTTGATCATTAATGTAATGTATATCCACCAAAAATAACTCCACCTAACAAAGAAGACGCCCACGGCTATAAGCGAGTCAAGTGTAGATAACAAAAGGGTCAATTCGAAATCGGGCCCATTAAGGGTTTGATTTCGAATTCAGGCCCTGTTTGAGAATTTTTAGGTTAAAGGACCCATTTTGTGTGGTGTAAAAAAGTGGTATGAAAGATAGATGTACTGGTATAGAATGATCGTTTTGTGTTACAAACTTTCAACATACTGGTATGTAAGAGCAATGAAGTGGTACCGCAGAAAATAAACTGGTATCAGATGATCATAAACTGGTACCGGATTATGATTTTGTGGTAAGGAATTTCAACATTCTGGTATGTAAGAGCAATGAAATCGTACTGCAGAAAATGAGTCCTTAAAACTAATTTTTTCCCAAGAGGGTTTGAATCCTAAATGATAATTATGGGAGGGCCTGAAATGAAAATGCCCCATAAGAAAACTAGTGTTGGTAATTAATTGGGCAAAAGCTTACAATCGTCCCCAATGTTTACCTTCTAAATCAATTTAGTCGTCGATGTTTCGTGGGAACCAATTTAGTCCTCGATTATAAAAAATGAACCAAATTGTCAGTCGTCAGTCCGAGCGTCAATTTGGACGGAATGCGTCACGTGCGTTGCACATGGAGATCATTAACGACAAAATTCAAAAATAAAAACTAAAAAAAAAAAGAAAATTACTAATAAATTAAATTAAATAAAAATAAATAATACAATATAGAAATAATAAGTCAAATTCAAATGAAAAGGAAAAAGAGAAGGAAAATACTAAACTAATAAATTAAACATTAAAGAGAAAAAATCCCAAAAAAAATTAAAAAAATTAGAGAAAATAAAAACTAACAAATTAACAAATATTTTTTGTTTTGGTTTTGCTTTCGCTGGTTCCTTTTCTTTTTTTCCTTTTTATGATGGTGATGTGCTTTTTTTGCGTTGTTTTCGTGTTTAATTTTTTTTTTTTTTGCTTTTACTGGTTTCTTTTCTTTTGAAACAGTATCGTTATGTCTCGTTTATATATAAAAAAAGATACATGAGTTAAACAATCCAAAAGGTCTTTCCAGCAACAATGCCCAAACTAAAAACAAAGGCCCACCGAACGAGCAAACAAACCAGCTAAAATCAAGAATCTAACAAACCAAATTGTAACACTACTCAAATACTCAACAGGAAAACATAACTTCTAGTACAAAAATGAACTTTAAACTCTATGATGACGATGGCTAGTAAATCTAGATCTGTATAGACTACGTTATTTTCACTGATGAATAGTGGAAACAACACGAGGCAGCTACTTTTTTGGTTGAAGACTGTGTCCCTTCGATTAGTTCCTCAATCCTGAAAAAACTCCAAATTATCCGAAGGAATCCTAACACCAACAATTGAATGAAAGTATTCCAAACAAGAAAATTTGAGGTCTATGAGGAAAGAGCAAAGAGGGAGGAAAGTCCCATAAAAGAGAACAAGCTTCAAGAAGAGGAAGGAAGTCTCACAAAGGAGAAAGCCTTCCACAAGGGAAGAAAATGGCCCCCACAAGAGTAGAAAGACAAAAATTAAAAAAGAAACAAAAGCAAAGAAGGAAAACATGGGTTTACCTCTTTCAACCTCCATTAACGGAAGAAAGTGAAGGGAGCTGTATTGTATAAACTATGATAACTAAAATAAAATTGTCATGTATCTCTTACTACAATACATTTATTACATCCTCTTTATATACAATGAGAGAACAATATATGGAAGGTAAAGATTATACAATAAATGTGATAGTCCCTACAGGATATAGTTCTTGATTGTTGGGATAACAACCGTTAGGATTTTGGTAGGTCTTATTCGATTGGCATTTATCCGTCTGACATCCCCCCTCAAATTGATGATGGTTGTCAACAAGCATCAATTTGCTTAGGAGATACTCATGGCGTCCAAACGACATGGGTTTCGTGAATAAGTCAGCAATTTGATCCCTTGATGGACATGAATGAGGCGAAGGATTTTATCCTGAACCAACTCTCGGATGTAATGACAATCAACCTCGATGTGTTTGGTACGTTCATGATGAACGGGATTTGTGGCGATGCTGATCGCACTTCTATTATCATCAAAAAGAGCAATAGGTCCCTCACAAGGCACATCAAGCTCAAGAAGAAGACGCCGAAGCCATACAAGTTCCGAACTAACAGAAGACATAGATCGGTATTCTGCTTCAGTTAAAGATATGGATGGCCTCTCTTGTTTCTTACACTTCCACGAAACTGCTGAAGCTCCTAGAAACACACCAACCAGTCTTAAAGTGACGAGTATCGCACCCGGCATAATCAGCATCAGAAAATGACTTAAGATGAAGACCGATGTTGGCCGGAAAAACAGCCCACGATGACTAGTGCCTTTGAGATAACGAATAATCCGATGGAGCGCCGATAGATGATGGCGTTGTGGCTGAGACACGAACTGACTAACAACCTGTACAACAAATGATATATTCAAACCATGCTCGTGGCGCCTGGACCGTAAAGAGATTTGTTAAGTTGCAAACCAAATTTGAATCACCTAGAGAATAGCCGGGAGGACACTCCATGTAAACTGACTCCTTCAAATGTCCGTGGAGAAATGAATTCTTGACATCTAATTGATACAATGGCCATTGTTTGCATGATGCAATAGCAAGAAGAGTTCGAACCGTAGTCATCTTAGCGGCAGGAGCAAACGTTTCTTCGTAATCTATCCCATATTCATGTTTGTATCCTTGAGCAACTAGACGAGCTTTGTATCGATCTAGAGTTCCATCTGACTTGACATTAATTGTGTACACCATTTGTTACCGATTATCGAAGTATTTGAAGCAGCGAGACTATATCCCAAGTATGATTCTCCGGCAAGGCTTCAATTTCCTCATCCATTGCACGTTTCCAACATGCTTATTCTATTGCCTGCTTATATGTGGTAGGAATTTCAACTGAATTTAAATTTTGAAAAGTGTTAACCGGTCAGGTGGCTTACCGAAGTTTGCACGATGAGATCGTTTGGAAGAAGGCAATATAGGTGGTGCTGTTATACCACTTGGTATGTTAGTAACGTTACCTTGAGCCTCTTGATCATGAGGCGACATAATAGTCGCTGAGTCGTGAATATATATAGGTAAATCAGAATTTTGATGATCCAAAAAATTATATAAAGTCGTGAATATAAGATGAAACAGAATAATATATATTTTAAAAAAATGACATTACGGGATATCGAATATGATGACCTTCCAGATGGTAACACATATAACCTTTTTGTTTATCGGTGTAACCAATAAAAACACATTTTTTCTAGCCTTAGCGGACAATTTATACCAATAAAAACACGAACACCAATGTAATTAGGTGATTTATTAAGACCAAAAAAAAGGAGAATGGGTAGTAGTCTGCCGATTTATAAGATGGACAGCCGTATGAATATCTTCAACCCAAAAGTTAGATGGAACAGACGATTCAATCAAGTGAGTTCGGGCAATTTCTACACGTGATGATTTTTGAGTTCCACCACACCATTTTGTTCAGCAGTACCGAGACAAGATTGTTGAGTTAAAAGTCCTTTCTCATTTAAAAATTGTTTTATTGCCAAGGAACTAAACTCTCCACCTGGATCTGACCGAAAATTTTGACAGCTTTTCCAAATTGTGTTTTGATCATAGAAACAAAATTTCTAGCAATATTTATTAGTTTAGATTTAGTACGTAAAAAATATACCCAAGTAAAACGTGTAAAACGATCAATAAAAAGAACTGAATCCAATTCTGGACAAAACAGGAGAAGGTCCCCATAAATCACTATGGATAAGGTCAATAGGAGCATCAACTTTAGTATTACTGGAAGAAAACGGTAATTTACTATATTTGCAAAGAACACAAAATGATGAAATTCATTATTCTTACAACTTAACATGACGCAGATCAGATTTAAACAGATACTCTACAAGTCTAACATGTGGGTGACCTAAAAGACGATGCCAAAGATTCCAAGTACTTTTTCGCATTCAGTGGAAGACGACGAAGTGACAGAAAAACATAAAGGATCACTCTTTTTATTATTTATACTAAGGTGAAATTAACGTCCCCGTTTTGGCTCTTCATTATCACTTGGACCGTGTGAAGATCATGTACATCACAACCATTAGGCGAAAAATTAACTAAACAATTATTACCGATAAGTTGACCAACATATATCGAATTGGTTATTAATCGGGGAACATAGAGAGTACTAGGAAGGCAATTGTTTTGTTTTCAATAGTTTGCAGTCTAGAATGATATGGCCTGGTCTTACAATAATTACACGAATTTCTTTTCCTGAGATTGTATATGCCCCGACTCATTGCAGTGTCTGCACCGAACTTCTTCTTTGCTTGCATGTCTTGGCTTTGAATAACATCTTCCACGTGATGAGGTAAGAATACTGAGTCTGTGGAATCTGTTTTCTTGTCGAGCTGTGCTTGTGTTGTTAAGCTCTGTGGAATCTGTTTTCGTGTCGAGCTATGCTTGTGTTTTTAAGCGTGTTTCATCACGAATGAGTTCTCCCAACGCAGACTCCATCGTCAAGCCTCCACGATTGAGTAGTGCTCCCCTGCTAGTTTCAAATTCAGGCCTAAGCTTCATAAGGAACTGCATCACCCTTCCACGATCTCGTTCTTTCTTAATTTCAGCAAATTCTGTAGCCGAAATCGTAGATGAGGAAATCATGTCTTGTTCTGTCCACATTTTCAGTATTTCAGTATAAAAGCTACGGATATCCCTGTCTTCTTGACTAATATTGCTCTCTCAAATTCGAGCTCGAATTGCCTAGATTTGTTCACTTGAGAATAAACTCCTTTGAGATGATCCCACATACTAGCAGCGGTGTCGAATGACCGAAGCCTTAATGCAATATCAGTTCAACTGAATTGATCATCCAAGAAATAATCTGCGCGTTCTTTGCCTTCCAGTTGGCCTTCTTCTTCTCATCACCTTCTGATTTCTCCGTTCCATCAAGAATTCCAGAATATCCCTTTCCATCCACAAAACCTTGAAACTAAAATTCCCAAATGGCATAATTTCTGCCATTAAATTTGACAGATAAAGCTTCAAATTTGTTTGAATCCATGTCAAATATTCAAAGGTTTCGAATAGATCCTCAAAAGGATGAGAAAACAAAAACATAGAATTTCTCAAAGAAATTCTTCACGAGAATCGTATGACGAGATTGTATTGTGGCTCTGATACCATATAAACTCTGATGAAGAAAATAAAATTGATCGTATATCTCCTACTACAGTACAATGATTACATCCTCTTTATAGTGAGAGAACAATATATGAAAGGTAAAAGGTTATACAATAAGTGCGATAATCCCTAATTGTCGAGTATAGTCCTTGATTGTTGGGATAACAATCGTTAGGATTTTGGTAGGTTCTATTCGATTGCCATTTATCCGTTTGACATACTGTGCTTGCTTTTTCTTATTGGAGAGGGGAAATGGCTCTCTTTAGTTCTTTTGACTAATCTTAAATCTTTGTTTCTTTTGGGATTGTTTTTTTCTTGGTTTTGTTGTGGTTGTTTATCTCTTGATGAGAGCTGTCTTTTTTGGATGGTTCAGTGTTAGCAGAACAACCCTCGAGTTATTTAGTTTGTATCTTTTGTTGTTATTAATGGAACAATCGTTCGACAAAAAAAGAAAGTAATGGTAAAAATACAAATTTAATCGAATATTTCTAAACAATGCTTGTTTATTCAATTTAATTATACAATTTATGTAAGTATAAAAACAATTAGCTAGTGTACTTGTTATGAACTGTAATTTGTTGCTAATTTTGTTTTTGTTTGTTATGTTTTAAATCCTGGGGGACTGAATCATAAGTTCAATCTTGCCGTAGGTATTCTTCTCATAAAAACACTTCCTATAGTATTTATATCTTAAACAAGAAAGTTCTAATCGATATGTTAAGTGTCCAGAGAGAAGATTATTTTTTTATGAAGATATGTTTTTTCTATTAACTAGTGCAAGCCCGTGCGTTGCACGGGTCTATTTGTTGGATTGAGTTATTTTACTGATGCAGAATATTGTATTTCAGAAATTATGCGATTTTTGCACCTGAGATTTTGCACTGCCGATGTTTGCACTACAGAGGTTTTGCGCGACCAATGTTTGCACTACCAAGGGCCTTGTATGACTTCAGCTTGACTTAAGGGATTCTTCGATTTTAAATGGCTTAAATTGTCAGATTATGGTGAACAGTTTAAATTGTTTACGAAAGTTGTTGACATGCATCGCAAGAGTTTTCTCCACCGGGACGCTTTTTGAAATCAAACGGCGTCCCTCCAACATTTCTGTTTTTCTAACGGATTCTCTCTTGGCTGAATGGAAATATTAGAGTGATTTCTTTTTGCCAGCAGTTTCGACTCCTTAGTTGAAGGGATGTTAGTTGTGGATGTTATGGTAAAAGATATTTGATTAAAAAGCGGAATTACTATTCAGTGCAGCAATAATAACTTATTTAACATCGAAGTAGCTAAGACCAAATATTGAAAAACACTGCTACGGCGAGGAACTGTCTAAATTCATGGATCAGTTATGGTAAAACATGTACACGTCATCTTCAGCAAACATGAATTAAAATTCTGATTGCAGCACGTATACTCCACATTCGCCACTGATTCATACAGGAAAATACAAACAATTTACGTAAGAAATCGTTATTCTACAAAGTAAATAGTGTCAGGGTTTTGCATTACCTTATAGTCTGATGGGGGGAAGTTAGGATCTCTAAAAACATTGAAGTCCACGATTGAGTCAGTTATGTGCAAATCTCCAAGAATATATGGGATCATAAGTCGTGCTTTAGAAATGCCTCTTCAAAGAATCTCATATCCCTATCAATCGAAGGTTCAGAGTCATGTACTATTATTGACTGCTTTTTATAATCAATAATGCACAGTATCCAGTGACATTGATTTATGTTGACTTGGATAACTATAAGATCTGTTTCGTCCCAGAGACGGCCAATCCTCAACAATTCCTAGTACATATGGTCGAATGACAGATAGGTCCATACGTCATCGCTCATATACTCTGCTGCAACTATTTGGTTGAACGTTGTAGGCATAAAAGAAACCCTTGACTTTGGGGAACTTGCATGTGATTACTTCTCATAAATCCTCTTAAGCATACATCTATGTACTGTTGGAGAATAGAATACATAAGAAGAATATGTGGACAAAAAATTAACGTGAAAGATGATTAACTATTGTACCTCATCATGTAGCCAACTTCCCTTCGTCATAAGGTTTTTGAAGAATTCTTTGCCGCGTTCTTCTGCTAATAGCGTACCAACAAAATCTATCGTTCATTGTTTCTATTGTCGCCGATACACGCGGGAAGAATTTGACATCTTGTTGACATGCATCGCAAGAGTTTTCTCTACCGGGACGTTTTTTGGACTCAAACGGCGTCCCCGAAACGTGCCTGCATTTTTTGTCTTAGATCGTTTTTCTAATGGATCGTCTCTTGGCTGACTGGAAATATTAGAGTGCTTTCTTTTTGCCAGCAGTTTCGTCTCCTTAGTTGAAGGGATGTTAGTTGTGAATGTTCCCTTCCGTTCTCCGTCAGGTGTAGGGCTTCTCTTTCCTGTAAAAAAATCGGACGTGGAATTATAAGTAGTAACAATGTGTTCAATTTTGCTAAATAATGTTTGAAAATACCAACTGTTTGCTCTATACGCGATAGCCTCAAATCAATTTCTGGGTAATTTTCGTTAATCTTCACTGTCAGATCGTCGAACCTTTCAGTAACATATTGGACATAGCCATCTACCTTACGTTCTATACGATCAACAAATTCTCTAGCTTTCTGATGAAGTCCGGCAACAATGCTGTCTAAATAATCTCTTATTTGATTCATCATTTTATGGAACCATTTTTTTTTGTTTTTTTGTGTATGTAATGGTGGTAAAATTATGAAAATGATTTGATTTATATATAGTATAAGTCGATGTTAAGGAACTGAAAAGACACTATTCCTTACTCATAACTTCTCAGTAGAATGTATCGGTTTGCTTTGTTATTACTGAACGGTTATATTAATCCACTCTGCCGTGTTAAATTCAGTAGTGTCTAGATGATTATTGTTTAGATAATATTTCAATGTGTCTTTTCATTCAATGGTCATCATAATTATGCAATAATTAGTGAGCGGTTATATTGTTTAAGTAATAGATCGATGCATCTTTTGAGTCCAATGATTATCATGATTACAGAGTAATTACTGAACGGTTATATTAATCCACTCTGTCGTGTTAAATTCAGTAGTGTCTAGATGATTAATAACGTAGTTATGTCTAGATTAAGTGTAACAGTAATATAGTGAGTCTTGTAATGTAGTTATGTCTAGAGGAAGTGTAAATGTAATACGTTTAGTCTTGTTAATTTTAGCAGTGTAATTTGCTAAAATCGATTCGTGCGTTTCGTGAATGTTATTGGATTGATAAATATAGGTCATTAATGAATGATCTGAAACCGTGCGACTGAACAGATTTCTGCACTACTGTACTGCAGTTGTCGATATCATACTTTACGTTTGCACTACTGTATACCAGCCGTGCAGAATAGGCCATCTCTTGTAATTACACGATTGTTTGATTCGCAGTCGTGCAAAATATAGCATAGCATCTTATTACACTGCACCTAATCGTTGCTTGACGCGTCAACAATATTTACAACTTTTTTCCTATTTCGAACAATAACATTTGAAAAATAAAATGGTCAGTAGTGTGCAAGTCGGTAGTGCATTATGCAAAAGTTAAAACTTATTCAGTTTAGTTTGATGTGCAATTGTTCCTGACATGCTTATCAATTTACATGCTTATGAAGATTACGACTAACATTTATTCAGTTGACAATATTTTCAACATTTTTCCTACTTTGAACAATGACATTTGAAAAATAAGATGGTCAGTAGTGTGGAAGTCGGTAGTGCAGTTTGAGATGTTAAGCTTATTCACTTGAGGATGACGTGCAACTGTTCTTGAGTACTTTGAAATGTGATGCTGTAGTATGTTATATTCTTTTGGTAATATATGTCGTAATATATGTACATTAACGATAAAAGGGACAACCACAATAAAATGGTCATTAGTGTGCAATTCGGTAGTGCATTATGCAAAAGTTACTTATTCAGTTATGTTCATTCAGTAGTGTAAATTATGGGCCGATTCCCTTTTTGGAACAATAACATTTGAAAAATAAAAAAACGGTAATCTGTCCGATCGTAGTCATAATTACTATCTATTTTAATTTCTAATAAAATGGTCAGTAGGTGCAATTGATAGTGCATCATGGAGAAATATGAAATGAGATGCTGTAACATATGTACATGTTTTCAATTGCAACAATGATTCTCCCATGCTTTTGAAAAAAATACAAAGTTAATAATCAGTAATTGTCATTCTGGGGAGGGAAGTACGATTAATTGAAAATTATAAAAGTCATTACACAATTCTGCATCAATGTGTCTGTCATGCATTATAAACGAAGTAGAAAGGCAGCAACTACTAATCTTCATTCTGTGGCGGCCAATGCCAGTATTGGAGAAATACGGAAGCCGTTAGATATTTCCTGAATTCATCAACGTATGATGGCAATATCCTATGGAGCTTGTCGTTTCGAACAAATGATGCAAACGCATTCCCTAGCACATGTATTCCGCCGTCTCCGCTTTAAGAGCACATGCATAAAATTGGAAAATGTCATATGCAAGAATTAAATGTAACACTCAATTATATTATGTATAGACAATTATGTTACCTGTTAAACTGTTGCAGAATATTTCTATCCCTTTTTATGACAGATTGCTCTCCACAGTCTTTTACGCCCATCCTTTGCAGTACATACGGTATGATTAATGGCGCATCACCCAAGGCTTCTCTTGTCTTCCGCAGGTCCTCATCCGATGTTGTGTCTGAATCCAAGACCACAATGATTTTTGCAGCTGGGGAAGCAAAGCAAAGCACCCAATGTCTCTGATCAATTTTCACCGGGAATACTATAGCCTTAGCTTTTAACCAGCTGCATGATGGCCATTCTGTAAATTTGCCCAGAACGTAAGGAATGAAATCTGTTTGCGAGGAATTGGTGATTCAACTTTCCATCACCGAATGCACTCCTTGTGAGGAATAGGCTGAAATCTGTATTTGCGAAAGCAATGACTTTGATAGCAGCCTTGCACAGATGCTGCATCTGAACGAAACCTCGCAGGCATTCATCTATATGTTGCAATATGTGAGATGATTCCCATTAATGTTTACTGTATATATTCTGTACAGTTTCTTATGTAATAGTATATATTTATATCGAATAAAATTTCTTACAGCATCGTGTAGTTGCCTTTTTTCTGCCTTGAGTTCGTTAAAGAATAGTTGGCGAAGAGTTCCTCCTTGGAGACTTTCTCTGCAGTCGTTTGGGTTCATCGTCCTTATCATTCTTTCAGCTTTTGGCCACATCTACAGCTTGTATAGTATATGTTCGTCAATCTTCGGGGAGAAGTAAGGCACTCGAGCTGGAATTTCATCGGTTGCAGCCCTTGTTGCAGAACTGTTGTTGCCACGTACTGAAGACGCTGCTGCTATAAAAATTTAATTAATTAATTTATGAACGTTAAGTTCTTATCAAATTCACCGGTGCATACCTTGCATATCAACCTTGGCATTTATGTGGTCGATCGTTTTTTGTATGATGTTGATCATAGACTCTAATGGCTTCAGTTCCTGTCCTAGCCATTCTCACTGCATATGAATTCCTTCAGCAGCCTCGATGTTGGTCAATCTCTCACTGAAGTGATGCAGAGCAGCTTCAGTATGTTTTTCATTTGGTTTGTCTGCTCTGAATTCCAATCAACGTTGTACGTCACATCATTTACTCTAGCTAGGACTTCGGAAACATGTAATTGCATGCTTTCCAAAAGTGTTCCTTCCTTAACTGGCTGAGAGTGCCCATGTTCCACTTGTTCTGCACCTGCAAGTATAACATAATATTGACGGTTATATAACATATTTTGTCATAACGTAATTGCATTATGTCATAACTATTCGTCTCTTGTACCTGTATTCGCTTAGACAAAGTCATTGTCCATAGAAGGCAACTCTTCTGTTTTCTGAAGGTACGTACGGGTTTTGTATTTCCCCATCATTGTCCGTAGAAGGCAACTCTTCGGTCTTTTCTTGTGAATCATCAGCTTGACTGTTGCAGTTCCGTTTATCACCTCTCATTTCTTGCGACATTTCTGCCTTGGTTTCGTTCCTTGGTTCGTCATGCTGAATGTCATCACCATCACTCTCCAGAATTCCAAGTTCTTCGACGAGTCGTTAGTTGTGTTCGGTGGCTCTGATGCTTTCTCCCTCTCATCAGTTTCTTTTCGAGACTTCTCGGGTTCAATAGGCTGTTCGTTTGTGTCGGTTGCTGAGTTAATCTCTGAGATTTCATGCCTTATATTTTTTCTTAATTCCATATTTGATGTATTCATATTGGCGATTTCGTGCCTCTTCTTTGTTCTTATCTCCAAAGCTGGCGGGTCACTACGATTATCTGGGGCCGATGATGAATCCGAAGTGCTGGAATGTTGATAAGAACTTTCACTCTCATCTGATAATGATTTGATGCCCGGAGATTCTGCATTTTGTAACGACATCTAGCACACTGTACAACCTTGTCTCACATAAGCAGAGACTGTGTATCTGTAAGTTGATGTTATTTGCTAGAAATTGGCTTTCACGGAAAAACGACTCAGCCAGTTCTTCTGCAGTTGGTTGTAGCAGATTGCTGATTATCTCTGTTTCGCCCACTGCTTCAATAATCTGCTCCATCCTTGGTGCATTTTGGCATTCCAATCGTTGCTTTTCCATAAACACATCCTCGGATTGAATTCCGGATTTTCAGTTCTTCTAGCAAACTTACATGCTATTCCAGGGATGCATTCATAAGACATAACATGTTTTAAGCAAAGTAAAAACATCTGTCAATACCTTGTTAAATCTGGTTCAATATAAAGATTTAGAAAACATGATGTGCAAAGTAACGCGACTATTATATATGTATCCTGTAAAATAAACCTGAAGAGGATGTACGAAGGCTCCGAAAGTCAACGTCAAAGGTCTTTTGCCTCCCTTGTTGGTGACAGCTTACCTATTTGATTGAATATTTCTCTTCATCGATGAAAGAACTTCTCTATATCCGACGGTTACCCATGGGTAACTGTTAAACGTGTCTAAATCACTCACTAGATAGAGAAATTCTTTCTCTATCAGTACTGATCTTCGTGTAGTTCGCTGTTTCAGTACACCTGCAATAAATAACACGATGACTAACTTCAATTTTCTAGATTACATCCGGTTGACGGAGCGGGCATATCAGAGAATTTATCGATTGCTTCCCGAAGTGTGATTTTTGTTTTCCCAAGGAAGTGTTCTGTCAGGAAATTCTGGTTCAGATTTATTGTAGGTGGTGTTCCAGATTTCAGCCCTGTTAATATAGAGAATTCCATTTGCGAGAACCGTATTGGATTTTTTTATTATCATCCATAGGTCTTCAGAATCATCCACCTCAACCTGTGACTTCATCAAAAACCAAATTATTTGGTTGGATAGATTGAATTGCTCAGCAGAAATTGTCAACTTGGCGAATGGCAATTTTTCGAAAATTGTTGCCGTTCCTCTTCGTTGAGCTGATTAATTATTAGATTACAGAAGTACTTATAGTCAGCACAGAGGTTTAATTTGCAAGGAACAACAGTCTGTTCAGAGATTTGTCCCCTAAGTGTCACCTGTATGCAAAATAAATTTCATTTGGAGTGATTTTTTGAAGGATACAATCTACAGTTACGCAGCAGTAATTTATTTGTTAGAAAATTACTGACTCGGGATTTCACACTACTTAGGAAGTAATCAACAGTTCAAAGTGCCACGCAGTAAAAGGTGCACCAATATAAAAATATTAACTGTGTTACAGCAACAACACGAATTTCTCATACGTGATAATGAATTTCTTGCTACCAGCATAGTATAACAAACAAAGTAAGATATAATTGCAAAACAAAATGATAACACAGGAAGAAAAGACATGGGCAGTTCAATTTCAAGCACATATATTTGGGAACTTTATTCAGAAATATGAAAGGTATCGTATTGAACAGCGCTGCACGGGTCATCGTAGGAATTCCATACCTGCTTCGTTGCTGGATTCATGGGCGCGTTGCTGAGTATTTTTTCCCTTTCCTTCGTGGTTTACTGTAGTGTGGTTTATTATAACTTCCCCTCTTCAATTTTCCTTCTTTAATATTAGGTTAAAATTTGGATTTATTGATTTCGGGCTTATGTAATTACACGTTTTTCCATTTCGATTTATGATTGCTTTTTATGTTTTGGTATTTGTTCTGACGATTTTGACTGGGGTAAATCGCATAAGTACATCATATCTCGCTGTTGCGACTGATACCTAAACAGTAGTGTAATCAAACGTTATGACTTAAATTGCACTACTGATAACAGTAGTGTAAGTAATGACTTAAATTGCCCTATTAATAACAGTAGTGTAAGTAATGAGTTATATTGCACTACTGATAATAGTAGTGTAAGTAACTTGTTGTAACGTTCTTTTGCATAATACAGTACCGAGTTTTTAGTAGTGTAAGTAAATTGTTTCTATTTGACTTAAGTTAAATATAGTTTCATTTATTTTTGGACGATGGTAATTACTCTATTTGACACACCTCCTCAATGTTCTGTAAAAAGATATGTGATTAAATTTCCGTGGTTATTATACACGTTTTCATTCGGAATCAATGATTTTTATTGCGGTTTTGGTTTGTGTTTCCACAATTATGTTTAACATTTAAATTTGGAAAATCCCTTAAGCCATTTCGGTAGTGCAAACATCGGTCGTGCAAAAACTCGGTAGTGCAAACATCAGTCGTGCAAGACCTCAATAGTGCAAAAATCGTATCACATACAATATATTGATGCAGTGAATAATAACTCTGGAATTAATCACATATCTTTTTACATAACATTGAGGAGCATAAAATAACATAAACCTGCATAACCCACGACAAAGCTACCTGCAAAACAGAAAATAAAAAAAAAAAACATGCAAAAACTACGTCAGGCAATAGTAGTGCGATGAAATTGCAGTAGCTGACACGGAAGAGTAGACGAAGATAAAAAAATTTGGCGTATGGAAAAAGGGGAGATGCAGTATACATGGGGAATGTTTCTCATCCTCATGAGGATTGAAAGAGTACCTTTTCTTCAAGCGAGTGTTCGAAATTCTCAATCTGGTTTCTAACTTTGTAGAAAGACGATGGAATTCCAATGGTATCCTATCTGCAAATTTAAAATATACGAAATTATCATTATATAAATCATGTGAATTAAATGCATGCTCATCTAATAATGTGTTGGAGTAATCTATAATGCTTGTTATAAGATGTCTGTAATGTACAAATCTCCCACCTAAATGTTGTAGACTTCATGTTATAGACTATTTCATCCTCTTCAAGTTCGTCTTCTTTCAAGCTGAGAATCTTTATTCCTGTCTGTGATGTTGCCCGAGACAATGCAACGTACAGTTGGCCATGAGTAAATACTGGTTTTGGTAGATACACTCCAACCTTATTTATACTCTGCCCCTGACTCTTGTTAATAGTTATAGCATAGAAGACTCGTATCGGAAACTGCTTGCGGCGCAATTTAACTGGTAATGTGGAGTCTGTTGGCAAAAGGACAATTCTTGGAATAATTACCTTGTTTCCAATATGTAATCCTGTAATAATCTCACATTCAATCACTTTATTGCCCATATGTGAAACTGCCATTCTTGTTCCATTACATAAGCCTTCTTTCTTATTGAGATTTCAACAGCATACAGGAACCGCCTCTTTCAACAACAGTTTGTGATTTGGAAGACCAGAGAATTCGAGAGTGTTCAGAAAGTCAACTCGATACAGGTTTTCAATTTCACTCTCGTTTCTCGAATTGCTTCTATAGTATCTTAGCTTAAATATTCTGTTGCTTCACTGGAGGACATTGACAACATGTACCTGTTAATCTCATCAACGGGTTCATTTGTTGGAGTGAGTATTGCCCTCTCTCTGAGATATGTGTGATCTGAATTATTTTCTTCGAAATTGTCTTAGACATACTCTGCAATCTCTTTGACAGTGTTTGTAGAAGGCTGAATAATCATCTCAGTGAGAATTTTAACTGCTTCTCTACCGTTAATTGAAGCGACTGTCGGATTACCATTTCCGACCTGTAAGACCCAGTTTGAAAAATATATCTCAGACTGATATATTCTCATATTCTTCTTTAAGGCGTAGCAACGACAATTCTTCCACATGTATGAACGGTTTATAACTGATTCAACAATATCTTGGCATGTACCCTTTGGAATTACTGGCAATAATTGCCTAAAATCTCCTCCAAGCAGAATAGTTTTTCCTCCAAATTGGATTTTATCAGCACCTATATTTTGAGCTGGCATAAGATCCCGTATTGTTCTGTCCAGTGCTTCGAAAGCAAATTTATGTGTCATTGGCGCTTCATCCCAAATAATTAATTCTACGCTACGTATGAGATCCGCTAACGTACCATGACGTATACCGCACATGGAATTTTCACGTAATGTTATTGGCAACTTGAATCTCGAATGAGCGGTTCTTCCACCTAGTAGCAGTAAGGCAGCAATCCCCGATGATGCTATAGGAATTACTATCTCGTTTTCTGACTGCATTTTTTGTATTAGCAAATTGTATACATAAGTCTAACCCGTTCCTCCTGGACCATTCAGGAAAAAAAGCTGACCATCATTTGTATTGATTGAGTCAGTAACAGCATCAAATATTGCTCTTTGTTCTTCATTCAGTGTAGCAATAAGCTCGTCAGTTTCTACTGCGCTTACGTCAACACGCAAGTTTAATTCGTCCATGAATAATCAGTTTTCAAGATCTGTCAGAATACTATCAGGCGGAGTCGTCATCCCAGGGAAGTCTGCAAGTGTTTTTGAGTTCTGTTTTAATAACTTCTCTACCTCAATAAGAGTATAATTCTGTAATTCCTCTTCAGAAAGGTTCAAAGATGAAAATGTGAACAAACGTCTTTGTCTCCATATTCCGTTTTCTAGAAACTATTCGTAAAGGATCTGTTATTTTGCAGTATGTCAGCAGTGTGGCAAATAAATGTCGCAGTTGATTTGGAGTTGCCCATAGATCAGCTTCTTCCATAGCTTGATGCCATTCGCAATCTCCTTCTAATAATCCTCTTGTAACATGCTTATTTGAAACTTTGTAATATATTTCCGTCCACGGTTCGTATATCCTCATAAGAAGTTGGTCCTTTAACAACCATGAGCAACATTTTCATGTAGTAAAGCTCACCAGCAGTCGGATGAATATTCACAATTCTTCCAAGAGCAATTCCTTTCTTTCGTGGCTGCCAAGATCTTTCAGAGTCTTTTCTATACGAATCTTGATGGAAACTGTATGTAAGTGAGAGTCCTTGCTTCACTATTACGAGAATTTGTTAACATCCATTCAATAAACATGGTTTTTCGAACACCATCACGTGTTAGTAAACTCTCCAAATCAACAGTGTAGAATACACTTTGTAATTGTGCTTTGATTTATTAGCTGTCTTCGTAGATTGGGGCGTTATTTGTAATAGTCCTTAGATTAGGACTAGTTTGATATTTATACCAAGTTTGTTTGGTATAAATATATGTACAAACATTTAGATTAATATAGAAAATTAGAGAATTGATCTGAAAGGCTGCCAAATCCAATTCTAGAGAGAGAAACTCAGAAATCTGTCTCTCACTACCCGAATTCTCTCTCGTGTTCTTCATCGAAGGTTTTCGATCGAAATTCAATCCATACAATTCTAATCGAATTCCTTAGGATTTGAGTCTAGGATAATAGGAGTTGATAATTGAGGACCTAACAATTGGTATCAGAGCAGATTGTTAGAGCAGGATAATAGGATTTGAATCGAAATTGTTAGAAATCAGATCGAAATTTTTTTGGAGCTGTTCCGTGCGAAGAACAGTTTTGGCGCAAAATTTCTTTTCGATCTGAATTGCCTAAATTCTGTGCTTATTTGATCTGATTTTGATGCTTCTGTGCTCGCATAAGAATGTTAGATCAATTGCGATTAGATTCGTAGCGGTTTGAATATCAATTTAGCAGAATAGATCAGATATAAATAGTCACTGTTTGCGCGAAGAACATACTTAAACACAGTTTGAATTTGATTAAAATTTGATATATTTTGCTTCATAATGTGTTTAATTGTCTGTTCGTGCGTACTAGACATCTGATTACGAACTGAAACATGCGAGTTCATAGTCTAATTCATTGTATTTGGTTGAATCAGGTTTAATTAGGGTTCTGATTTCATTCGCGAAACTTCAATTTTTCTCGCTAAAATCTTCGATCGCAGAAATTTCTCGGTTGCAAAACTTCGCGCGAGAATTTTTATTGATCAGAGCACTAAGTCAGCACTAAAACCGTCCTTACTAAGAATGATTTTAGTAGGAAAAATTTCTCGAGCATCATCTACCGAAAAACTATTTCGACGAAGACCAATTTTGACCTTCGCGCTCGCAAAACTCACCGTCGAAATTTTTTTTCGGTCAAAACTTATATAGTTTGACCAAGCGAAAATTACTTACGACTTTTCAGTCAATGATTTTATTTTGACTAAGCAAGAACTTACTTTGAGTACAGTTTCTTGCGATCGAAATAAATTCACGATTAAAAGATTTTTCTCGATCGAAAGGTTTTGAACAAATTTTTCTCGCTCGTAAAGTTTCTCGCTGACACACTTTCTCGCACGAGAATAGTGACACACATCTTAATCTCTATTGAATTATTTTCGATCGAAAATCTAAAGATAGAATCGAAAATAATTCTCGACTGCTTTAATATCAAACGCTACCAACAAATTTGCTACTTGTGAAGCATATTACTTCAAAATCCATCCATCAAAACTAACGAAGATCCTTCACCAACTCTACCACAAAGAAAGAAAAGATGGATGCATACTCACTAGGAAACGACAATCGTCCGCCGATCTTGCAACGCGGCGAATATACAGTTTGGAGAAGCCGCTTCCTAAATTTCATAGCCTAGAAAGATCAAGCCGAAAACCTGCTAAAGTCACTCAAAGAAGGGCCTGCACAATTCTGGATCACTGTAGCCGGCGATGACACGGTTACTCCTCATATTCCCTCTACTAGGCGACTGAAGGAGCCTAGGGAATATTCATCGAGGAAAGAGCCCGCGCTAAGGCAGATCTGATAGCCATGAACACACTCATGCAGGGCATCCCCAACGACATCTATAGACAGATAGACAGCCTCCCAAAGGCTAAGGGGATGTGGGATGAACTGCATAGAATGATGCAAAGGGCGGAAGTGGGCATCAAGGCCGAAAAGGCAAATATTCTCACGGCTTATGACTCATTCAAAGCAAAGCCGGAGGAGAGCCTATATGACGTATATCAAAGGTTCCTCACCCTTATTAATGAGATGAGGAAAATAGAAATCTCTAAGACAAACATGGAAACAAACATCAGATTTCTATCCTCCCTGCCCTCAGACTGAAAAAAGATATCCACTCAACTTAGGCAAAACAAAGATTTGGAGGAGTTGGATATCCATGCAGTCTTTGACAATCTCGCCCAACATGAGGAAGATATTTGCGAGATTCAGAAGGAGCAAAAGGCCAAGCAGATAGAAGACACTGTTGCCCTTGTCTCAGAGAAGCGTGGAACAAGGTCTCGCAAAGAGAAGATCGTTAGGCCTCCCTCCCCATCAGAGTCAGAAGAAGATTCGGAGACAGGCGATGAGCCAATCATGAAAGCACTGAGGAAGCAGTTGGCTCTAATCCGCAAATTGATGAGCAAGCGTACTTCAAAAAGAAGTCCTCATCTTCGGCCAACCGACTTAGGACCTCAAGCTCTAAGAATAAAGAACGTGCACCTGAGAGCTCCGAAATCAAAAACACGAAAGAGCCCAACAAGTGCTTCAACTTTGGTAAGTCTGGTCATTTTGCCAGAGAATGCACTCTTCCCAAGAAGAGAGATGCTAATTACTACTCGAGAAAGCTTCAACTTTCAAAGCAGACGGAAGCTGGAGTAGCCCTGATGGCAGAGCAGGACCACTGGATCGAAGACACGTTATAACGACCCTACTTCTCAAATACGTATTTAGGCGGGTTTAGCAGCGAAAACAGCGGAAAGCCCATTTAATAAAAACTTTTAAAACATAATAATACAAATACGTTCAATGTCTAAATCCATAGATCCAAACCCAAACACATTTTTATTCATTGGGCTGAAGCCCAAGAAATCCAAACCCAAATTTGAAAACATGAAACATAAACTCGTTTCACAGGTCGCGTCCCATCTACTGCGCCGCCTTCAAAAGTCCATGGAGTCACCGCCATCAGCCGCCTAGTCATGACGTTTTTTTTCAACGTCCGACTCGTTCGTACCTACACACGTAAACCCTGAGCTTTTGCTCAGTAGATGAAAATATACATGAATGCAAATGCTCTTATCGACTCCCATCCCGACACATCTCACAGAATGCACGCTCGACTCTTTTCTCATATCTCATTTCATCACATCACATCAGGGCCCGAGGCTTAGGTACTAAAGGCAATACGGGCGCAGGGGTCCGTAGCTCGGGAGGCCCCACTCCCCACAAGGGGTCAGTAGCTCGGGAGCCCCCACTCCCTCCATATAAAGTGCGCCTTAGTCCCAACCTCACTCATACAACTCATCTACCATTTCTCATTCATAAACCATCTCACTCACTTCTCCGTACAATACTCTCATGACTCTGCACTCCCCTCGTAACACGTGTATGCAAATGCCGTGCAAATAAAAATGCAACATATAACATATCCTTTCCATATTTCTATATTACATATCGGCCCGAGGTATCAGCTCGGCCCGATTCCAAGAATCAACACTCAACAAACAATTCGGGCCCAAAGCCCGCGTTCCGATTTCTAATCGGCCCGAAACCGTAACCACCGAACTCCCTCTCGATCTTATACTAAAAGTTCTAATTTTAGTTCTTTCTACCTTACGACTCTGATTTCACCCCAACGCCAGCTTTAGTTTAAGTTCCAAAATTATTTTAGAAATTATCAATCTTTCCCAAATTTAAAATTATTTTTAGCTCTATATCAAATTTTCAGAAATTACAACTTTTGCTCCGAAACCTTTGAAAATTTACAATTTAACCCCAGCCGAATATTTTTAATAATTATTTAGCCCAAGAGTTTTGAAAATTCTCCATTTAACCCTGCCGAGATACTTAATATTTATTTAGTACTTCGAAATTTTCCGAAATTTTATAATTAACCCCGACCGAAATATTTAATATTTATTTAAATTTTTCCGGAGGTTCCGATAATTTACAAAAGGTCCCTAGTCGATTGAAGAATATTTACCAAGTATCTCAAAACTTCTGAAAATTGCAATTACGTCCTTAGCCGAGTTTTAAGTATTTATTTAATCCTCCAAAAATTCTGAAAATTGTATTTTAACCCCTACTAAGCTTTAATCAATTAATTTAAAACCCAAAAGTTTCTGAAATTTTCATTACCCCTGTCGAAATCTAACATGTTTATTTAGTACCCAAAACTTTCGACAAATTCTAATTTGATCCTAGCCGAAATTTAATATATTTATATAGTTCCCAAAACATCTGAAAAATTTCCAATTTAAGCTTAGCTGAAATTTTAGTATATTCAAAAAATAGCCCCTGTTTCGAATTTACATTTACAGCCCCCGGATTTTTGAAACTTTTCAATTTAGTACTCGAATCTTTGAAAATTACACAAAGAACCCCAATTATTTATTCCGATATGTCCTAAAAGCTTTATATTTCTTTAAAATATCCCCTATTCGAACTTTTACAACACAGACTCCCTGGATTTTGTAAAATTTCAATTAAGTCCCAAAATTTTAAAAATAACTATTTTATACGGCTGTTTTGCGACAGTTTGGGATTTCTCAATGATCACAAGGTAAACGATGTCCGATGGACCTGAAATGTTAACAACCGATAAAGAACTTGCAAATCTTAGTTGTGTCCAAAGGAATTTTAAATCCAAGGCCTAGATTGTTAGATATGAAGTTTTTTAACCTCTTGGCCGAAATGGATAAACAAAACCCTAGAAAAGCCTAATTCTCCCCAAGTTTTGCTCTATCCTCTTAATCTAATGTCCTCTATCCCTATTTCCAAATGTCCATAGTTCTAAAAATTCTCAATCTCATGCTCCCTAAGCTAACCAACGAAAAATTCATGTAAGCAAATTATTAACACATGAACACGAAGAATTCGATGAATAACATGCAAAACATGTAAAATTCACAAATCCTAATATTGTTTACGTATGTAGGCGATCTTCACCTACCTTACGTCCGTAGAGAGCTACGTTACGGGTTATTTTTATGTGATCCCGACTCTAGGATTTCGATCCCGAGCTCCTCCACGTGTCCGCGGGTTTTTCTTTTTCTCCCGGTTCTCTCCCGCGATTTCTCCCTCTCTCCCGAAATCTCTTCTTCCCTTTCTCTCTTTTCCCTCTTCTCCTTCTCTTCTTCCTCTCTTTTCTTTCTTTTCTTTCTTTCCTTTCTCTTCCTTTCTCTCTTTTTTTTTCTCTTCTTTTCTCTTCCCTCTCTCTTTTTCACGTTCTCTTCCCCTCTCCCTTTTCTTTCCTTCTCCTTTCTTTATTATCTTGTCTAGGTGGCATTAGGTGGTTTATGTAGGTCATTTGGTGATGGTTTATCTAGGTCATTTGGTGATGACTTTGTCCTAATGCTCATGGAGATGATTAGTTGGCATTTTGCCATCTCCTTTTTCTTTCCTTTTTTTTTTTCTTTTCTGCCCTCTTCTCTCTCCCACACGTTCTCTCCTCTCCATTTTCTTTAATTTGGTTGTTACTTTTGTCTCCATGCTCACATGGAGGTGGATGAAGGTGATGAGGTGGGGTGTTTTGGTTTTATTACCTCATTATGTAAAGATATTTATTTTATAGTTATTATTTTATTTTATTGTACCAACCTCACATGGAGGTACATATTTATTTATTTTTCTCTTATTTATTTCAGCCATAATTAAATTATTATTATTACTATTATTACTATTATTATTTTTAAATTATTTATTTATTTGGGATTCACTTCTTGTTTTTGGCCCAATTAAATTTTATTGAAGGACCCAACTCCCATCCTTTTATTTTCGGCCATTATTTTCTTCACTTGGCCCATAAATAAATTTTTGGTCCATTAAAATTTTTTCGGGCCCAATTGTAGATTTTGGGCTCGTTTCGAAAAGAAATCGTTTCTTGTTAGAAAGTTGATTTCATTTCGAATATTGTTGAAGTAATCCCGTATAAATTTTGCGGGTATTACATCCTTCCCCCTTATAAGAATTTCGTCCCCGGAATTACAGTACAGAAAATAATTCGGGGTACTTCTTTCTCATTTCGTTTTCTCATTTCCAAGGGCTTCTTCCAATACTTGATTTCCGCCACAAGACCTTCACGAGGGGTATGTTATTATTTCGAAAACGTTTCACCTCGTACATCAAAATTTCCACCGGCCTTTCTTTATAGCTCAAGTCCGGCTTCAATTTTTGATGAAGTGATTCGCTTCTCAGCACCTGATTCGGGTCCGCAACGTATTTACGTAAAGTTGATACGTGAAATACGTCGTGGACATGGGCTAACGAGGCGGGTAACTCCAGCTGATACGCAACTTCTCCTACTCTCTTGAGTATTTTGAAAGAGCCAATGTACCTTGGGCTCAATTTGCCCTTTCTAGGGCAAACACCACGGCTGCGAGTTCCAAATCGTGTGTGGGGTAATTTTTCTCGTAGGATTTTGAGCTGTCGGGAGGCATACGTAATTACCTTCCCGTTCTGCATCAACACGCACCCCAAGTCATTTTTTTTGAGGCATCACTGTATACCGAAAATTTTTCGATACCAGAGGGTATTGTAAGAAAAGGAGCTGTTGTCAGTCGTTTCTTCAACTCCTGGAAGTTTTCTCACATGCTTTCGTCCACTTAAATGAAACATTCTTCATAAGTTAAGTCTGGCTTTCTTCACCGTTATTGTCACGATGAGCAGCTGCCGTTGGATCCAAGATGGCGCGCGATCTAATGGTCATGATTTGAAGGTTGAAGATTTAATTATGTTCCTAGGATATCGCGCGAAAAGATAAACGGCTGAGATGTTTAAGAAGTGAAAGAATCGGATGGTGAATCGTGAGCGTTGGATCAAAAATCGGACGGATGATAGTGAAGGTGCTATTTCACTTACAGAGTCGCATGCGATTCTTGCTCTAACACGCAGAAATGCAATACCACGTGGTGACTTGTGGAGCGTTCGATCGGATAAAATGGACGGTGAAGATAGATCGCGAATTCACATTTAAAACATTATTTCTATCTTATTAGTGTCGGATTCCCAGTTCACTTTCTCGAGCATGTAACTTCTTCTAGAGTGAAAATCATCGTGAGGTGAAAACACGAGAGTTGTAGAAGAGATAGAGATCTGTAACTTCCGTGTTGCGATCAATAAGAAAGGAATCTCGGTTGATCCGTGGACATAGGCTGAAGTTCAGCCGTGTTTGTGCGTTAGTTCGCCGTACTAATTTCATTGATGCGACAGAGTCTGCGCAGTGCATGTAAATACGGCATTGATTTAAACTTGAGCACAATTTCTTTGTCGCAATGGACATCAACATCTTTCTTCGAGATTTTGGATTGGATTTTTGTGATAAAAGTCCAATGTGATTTCTGCTTGTACGTGATCTCCCAAATCAAGATTACGGCGTTCGAAGAAAAATCTGATCTCGAAATTTATGAAGTTTATCTTTATACGGCGTTCGAAGGAAACTCAAAATTAATGCTGCTTATCCTTCGCTTCACTCACGCCTATATATAAGTACTTGATGCACGCTATTTTGCACCGTAGCACAATTCTCTCCAACCATTTAATTTTCGCAATGTATATCTTGGACGAAATGCGGATCGTGAGGATGTTCCTCAGGAACCTTTTTGGAGGGAAAATCTCGAAAAGCATAAATTTGAGTTATTCCTTCTTTTGGGATTGCTCTTCGCTGCAATCGCCATTTTTGTGATGTGGGTTGCCACTCACTGCACTTGTGTTTAATTTGTGAAAGGTTAAGTCATGGGAAGCCGCGTCTTTGTCAGGCATATTGGAAGAAGCCGCCGTCAGAACTTTCCGAACGTCGTTGATGTTCTATCTTCTAAGTTTTTTTTTTTATTCGGGTTGTAATATGATTTTCAGTTATGTAATCGTTATGCATCGACTCTATCATGTTTTCTCTACGTCCTCGTCTCATTTTCAAAATTGTATACAAGCTCCGAATTATAAGAATTTATATCGTTCAACTCTCTTTTATTTTGCCGTTTATTTATTTTAGCTTCCCGAATTTCAGCTTGGTCCAATTCGGTCAGGCCCAAATTCTGAAAAAGGCCCAAAATTTAAATTTTGCCGAATTTCCAAATTGACCCGAATTTTTACCCAAATTTCAAAGAAACCCCAAATTTGATCAAAGATCCGAGTTTTTGATCATTCTCTCCCTACCTTAATTTCACCGGGATTCTCCTACCAATCTAAGTGTAAAAGTACAAAATCTGTAACTTTCGAACACATCTAGGAGCACATAAAATTCACACAGACATTCACGTAAAGCATATATCAGAAAAATGTAAAGCACATAATTACGTATTAAACTTACAGGCGTAGGCTGATCCTCCGGGCTTTTGAGAGGCAGTACATGGACAGTCTACAGAATCTATAACCTAACGCTCTGATACCACCTGTAACGACCCTACTTCTGAAATACGTATTTAGGCGGGTTTACTCAGCGAAAACAGCGGAAAGTCCATTTAATAAAAACTTTTAAAACATAATAATACAAATACGTTCAATATCTAAATCCATAGATCCAAAGTCAAACACATTTTTATTCATTGGGCTGAAGCCCAAGAAGTCCAAGCCCAAATTTGAAAACATGAAACATAAACTCGTTTCACATGTCGCGTCCCATGTACTGCGCCGCCTTCAAAAGTCCATGGAGTCACCGCCATCAGCCGCCTAGTCATGACGTTTTTTTTTTCAACATCCGACTCGTTCGTACCTACACACGTAAACCCTGAGCTTTTGCGCAGTAGATGAAAATATACATGAATGCAAATGCTCTTATCGACTCCCATCCCGACACATCTCACAGAATGCACGCTCCACTCTTTTCTCATATCTCATTTCATCACATCACATCAGGCCCGAGGTTAGGTACTAAAGGCAACACGCGGGCAGGGGTCCGTAGCTCGGGAGGCCCCACTCCCCACAAGGGGTCAGTAGCTCGGGAGGCCCCACTCCCTCCATATAAAGTGCGCCTTAGTCCTAACCTCACTCATACAACTCATCTACCATTTCTCATTCATAAACCATCTCACTAACTTGTCCATACAATACTCTCATGACTCTGCGCTCCCCTCGTAACACGTGTATGCAAATGCCGTGCAAATAAAAATGCAACACATAACACATCCTTTCCACATTTCTATATTACATATCGGCCCGAGGTATCAGCACGGCCCGATTCCAAGAATCAACACTCAACAAATAATTCGGGCCCAAAGCCCGCGTTCTGATTTCTAATCGGCCCGAAACCGTAACCACCGAACTCCCTCTCGATCTTATACTAAAAGTTCTAATTTTAATTCTTTCTACCTTACGACTCTTTCACCCCAACGCCACCTTTAGTTTAAGTTCCAAAATTATTTTAGAAATTATCAATCTTTCCCAAATTTAAAATTATTTTTAGCTCAATATCAAATTTTCAGAAATTACAATTTTTGTTCCGAAACCTTTGAAAATTTACAATTTAACCCCAGCCGAATATTTTTAATAGTTATTTAGCCCAAGACTTTTGAAAATTCTCCATTTAACCCTAGCCAATATACTTAATATTTATTTAGTACTTGAAAAATTTTCCGAAATTTTATAATTAACCCCGACCGGAATATTTAATATTTATTTAACTTTTTCCGGAGGTTCCGATAATTTACAAAAGGTCCCTAGTCGATTGAAGAATGTTTACCAAGTATCTCAAAACTTCTTAAAATTGCAATTACGTCCTTAGCCGAGTTTTAAGTATTTATTTAAACCTCTGAAAATTCAGAAAATTGTATTTTAACCCAACTAAGCTTTAATCCATTTATTTAAAACCCAAAAGTTTATGAAATTTTCATTTTACCCCTGTCGAAATCTAACATGTTTATTTAGTACCCAAAACTTTCGACAAATTCTAATTTGATCCTAGCCGAAATTTAATATATTTATATAGTTCCCAAAACTTCTGAAAATTTTCAATTTAAACTTAGCTGAAATTTTAGTATATTCAATAAATAGCCCCTGTTTCGAATTTTACATTTACAGCCCCCGGATTTTGAAACTTTTCAATTTAGTACTCGATCTTTGAAAATTACACGAAGAACCCCAATTATTTATTCCGAATTTTAAATCTGTCCTAAAAGCTTTATATTTCTTTAAAATATCCCCTATTCGAACTCTTACAACACAGACTCCCTGGATTTTGTAAAATTTCGATTAGGTCCAAAAAATGTAAAAATAACTATTTTTTAAGGCTGTTTTGCGACAGTTTCGAATTTCTCAATGATCAACAAGACTCTGTACGAGATTGTTAATAAAAGAGTACCCAACATCTCATTTATGGCGACCTTACTTTTCTAATTAGAATTAGTGGCGGATTTCCGCAACGTAAGCCGCGGAAGGCCCGTCTAATTAAAACTTTTTCCTAAAATAATATACATTATTATAAACATACGTCTACATTGTCATCTCTGTACATGGGCCGAAGTCCCAAAAATATCAAAAGAACAAAAGTCCTACAGACGCTCCACAGGTCTTCATCCATGTACCGCACTGCCCTCAAAAGTCCGTGGAGCACCGCCACCAGCCGCCTCAGTCACGACGCGTATCAGCGTCGGACTCAGTACCTACAACACGTAAACACTGAGCAATTTGCCAGTAGGTGAATAAAATGCATGTATGCAAGTGTGCACTCAACCCCAAACCCAATACCTCACAACATGATATAATGCACACTCTTCTTTTCCCACATTCCTATTTGACACAACACAGGGCCCTAGGTTAGGCTCGACACCCTCGCGCGCAAAGACTACTGGGAGGCCACCCCCAAGTCTCGCGACAGCCTACCCTGGTAGTGCACTGGACTATCACGCCAATGGCCTCCTACCGGGTCGCTCCGCACCAAAAGTATACACTGATAGTGCACTGGACGATCACGCCAATGGCCTCCTATCAGGTCAGATCAATATCTCATCCGGCGGTATGCACCTCGGGACGGTCACGCCGAGTAGACAGATCGATCACGCCTGTCTCCGCCAGGTGCCCAGTGAGCCCAACCTCGACTCCTCTAAGAGTCACCAATCACAAGCATCTCATTCTACCCCGTACGTCAATATCTCATATCATTACCGTCACACTACGGTACAACCATCTCTCGTCCTAACGTGATATGCACGTGCCATGCATATACAAGAAATCTCATATAACATGATTTATATTAAACGTATGTAGAACAGGTAAAGCACATAAATCATGTAAGTCACGTAAATCATCGAATCACATGGAAACACATAAATTCACATTTGTGTTTACGTATCGTAGATGGATGATCCACCTACATGTCCTCCTGATAAAATTAGATACGAAGTCGGGTAAACTTCCTATGCTTCGATCCTCTGAATATTGAAAATATTTCCACATCAATAAATTTACTAAGTCATATAAGTTTCGAAAATGCTAAAATTATTAAAACCCTAAAATTTATGAAAACCTAAAAATAATGAAATTCCTAAAAATAATAAACCCTAAAATATTGAAAACCCTAGAATTAGCAAAATTCTAAAATACCGAAAATTTATTAACTGAAATACAATGTCGAAATCTTGGAAATGTCGAGACATAGATGTCGAGATTATTAAACCATATTGAGATCTTTGTTACTAATTCTATAAGGTGTCAAACTTGTACAAATGTCGAGGTCTCACTTTGTCGAGATTATTAAAAGAAAATGTCGAGCTATTAAGTTGAGAAAAGAACAAATGTCGAGACTTTCATTATGTGATAAATGTCGAAACGTTACATTAAGGATGTCGAGATCTTTCGTAGTTGAGAAAAGAACAAATGTCGAAATCATTAACAATGGCCAATCGAAATATTTTGTTGGGAAGTAAATGTCGAACTCATTACACAATGTCGAGATCTCTTATCGAGATCTTATCGAAAGCTTTTATATTTCGAATTCTACCTAGGTTACATCTCGAAACTTTTCATATCATATCGCAATCTTACATACGATTAAGATCAGCTTCAAAACCTCTGTTAAATCCCAAAAAGGATACACCCTAAACATAAGTCTTAAAGAACATGCTAAGTGTGAAGAACATCTTATGCATTAAATTCATCAGGACTCATATATACTAATTCATGAGCCTAACCCGCAACTCAAGATCTTAGGGTTTTCTAAATATTAACCCATCCGAAATTCTCTCATAATTACTAAATACTCATGTCGACATTCAAAACATAGTAGCATAATATAAATCAAGGCATTTACGTGTAGTGAAGTTACCTTCTTCCGATTATATCTCTAAGCTTGGCCTAGTTTTCCTCAAGTTCGATACCCTCTTGTCCTTTCCTTAAATGCTCTTTCTCAGTTTTGTTGTTTTATCAAGGTTTCGTTTCCTTCTTTATGGTTCAATTTATGTTATAGATATGTATTAAAGTATTGAAAGTGGTGATGATAAGACTAGGAGGTGATGACGTCTTTTCTCCTCCCATAGTAAGAAACGTGGTTTTAATAATTATCCATTTTGTACCTTTATGATTTGGACCTTATGTGGAGATATAATCAAATTAAATGTAGCCCAAATCATTAATTCCAGCCCACTTAACTAATTCTTTGGCTAGGTTTTCAAAGCAAACAATTGAAAAACCCTAAGTTTCGAAAGTCTTTTCACTTTCTAAACATCCCTCTACTTCGAAATCCTATCCATTTAATTCTTATTAGTTTTTTTTAATTCGAATTCCCTATATATATATAACATAACTCCTATTAATAATTTTCCTTACTTCCAAATTATGGATATTATACGCAATTATTTATAATTCCCTATTCAAACTACTCGATTAACCGTCCTAATAGCACACCAGCACATATAAAATCATATCACATAGTATGAAACCATCTAAGCACATAACATGCAATCATATAAACACATAATTTGCACATAAATTCACAGATTAGCATATTCATAAAATCTAGGGTATTACATCATTCTTTAGAGTCTACAGGTGCAAGTGCTTTGTGGCGAACGACAGAGAACAACGAGCAAAGTTCGACCCTAAAGCATTCGAAGCAACTTTCGTCGGGTATTCTTCAACCTCAAAAGCGTACCGAGTGTACATCAAGTCCAACCGCACGATCATGAAAAGCTATAACGGCACTTGTCACGAAGTGAACGCGATGGCTCCTGCACACCTCAGTTCAGGACCCGTGCCAAACCCGATGGCTTTTGAACAAACCAGTTCAGGACCCGTGCTTAACCCGTCAGCTTCTGAAGACAACATCTCAGAACCCGCATTCACTGGTGTGTTGGCACAAATCAACAGAAGATGGCAACAACTCAGCAATCAACGCCAGACGAAGCACTAAGACTTGTGTTAGGAGACTTGGATTCCCTCTTTGAGCCTCTCACCGTCAATACTATACCCGACGAGGCCTATGTACCAAGTTCTTCAACAGTCCCTACCTCACCCGATTAAGATTTGCCACAGCACATTGAAGAACCTACCATGGGTGTTGAGGAAGAATCATCAGAGTAGCTTCCTGCCAGTGCAGATATGGAACTTCCCCACACAAATGAACAATCGGAGATCATTGGAAGTCTAGACCCACAAATGGCTGATGCTTCATCTTCAGCTTTGCCACATGAGCGCCAGTGGATTAGAGCTCATCCGGTTGATCAAATAATTGGCGATCCTTCGAGCGGAGTAAGGACACGACATCAACATGGTCTTTTTAGCTGCTTCTTAAGCCAAAACGAGCCTACTAACGTAGAAGACGCACTACGAGATCCGGATTGGATATTTGCAATGAGGAATCAACCAATTCGAACGTGTTCAAGTGTTGAAATTAGTACCCCGTTCGCATGGGAAAACTATCATCGGGACAAAATGGGTATTCAAGAACAAGAAGAATGAAGATGGCCAAGTGATCCGGAACAAGGCACGATTAGTTGCCAAGGGATACAACCAAAAGGAAGGCATTGACTACGACGAAACGTATGCTCATGTTGCCCAAATTGAGGCCATTCGTCTCTTTTTGGCTTACGCGGCTCATAAAGACTTCAAGGTCTATCAAATGAACGTTAAAACCGCCTTTCTCAACGGCGTACTTAAAGAAGAAGTCTATGTCGCTCAGCCTGATGGCTTCATTGATCAAGAACATCCCGATCACGTCTATCAATTGGATAAAGCTCTCTACGGACTAAAACAAGCCCCACGTGCTTGGTATGATGTCTTGAGCGAGTTCCTCGTAATGTCTGGATTTATTCGAGGAACAATCGATACGACCCTCTTCATCAAATGGCAGGACAAGGATCTGATGGTCGTTCAAGTTTACGTCGACGACATCATTTTCGGTTCAACAAATCCACGGCTTTGCAAGAAGTTTGGAGATCTCATGAAGAGTAAATTCGAAATGAGCCACATGGGAGAGATGAAATTCTTCCTAGAACTTCAAGTCAGGTAGCATGGAATATTTATCAGTCAAACAAAGTACATTAAGGACATCCTGAAAAAGTTCCATCAAGATCAGAGCAAACCTCCCAGCACTCCCATGTCAGCAAGCTGCAAGATGGATGCCGATCCCACGGGAAAATCGGTCGACATCACACTCTACCGCAGCATAATTGGATCTCTTCTCTATCTCACTTCGAGCCGGCCGGATATCATGTTTGCCACTTGTCTTTGTGCCCACTTCCAAGTTGATCCCAAAGAATCCCACATGCTCGCGGTGAAGCACATTCTTTGCTACCTTAAGGGCGGATCTACCTTAGGACTATGGTATCCTAAAGGTACGAATTTCAAACATATCGGCTATACAGACGCTGATTATGCAGGTTGCGAATGGACAGGAAAAGTACCTCCGGTGGCAGCCGTTGCCGAATGGACAGGTTGCTCCCAGATGCTATGGATGCGGACTCAGCTTCACGACTATGGGTACAATTTAAATAATATACCCATATATAGTGATAGTCAAAGTGCCATTGCGATTACGTGCAATCCTGTTCACCATTCACGCACGAATCACATAGACATTAGATATCACTTTATCAAAGATCACGTCGAAAAAGGCACCATTGACATGTACTTTGTGAACACGGAATATCAAGTAGCCAACATTTTCACCAAGGCATTGGATGAAAAACGATTCCAATTTCTTGTCGAAAAATGAGGCATGTTGAATCTCCCATGATATGTGCATTACCTAATCTTCTGTTCTATCACATGCTCTACTCTATGTGTTTTCCATGTTCACTTGTCTTATCGTGCGTGATAATAATAAAAAAACCTATACATATATCTATAGTAGAGGAGAATGACGAGATCCTTTAGGATGATTCGGTCTAAGTCACGTAAAGTTTTTTCCGACATGCGACTGATTCAACTGCTTAATTCTGCCAGTCTAAGTCACAATCTTGTGTCTAAAGGTCTTAAGTTTGCCACAATAGACGCAAAGCCACCTTTCAAATGTGAGCACTCTAGCCCTTCAATTTTTCTCACTTGGATCTATCTCTCGAGTGAAGTCACAGTTCAATTAAATGTCTTTTCTAGTGATACTCGGCTTCGCCCTTCTTTAGATCGTGAGGAAAATGATTTGGGGCATTTAGGCAGTTCCTCACTCGGCCTTTTCAAATCCTTTTCCATATCATACCCCTTAGTAATCCACTTTGGACCTTCTCTGACTTCCTTTTCTTCATTTGAAACCCATTTCAACCTTCAACCTTCATTTGAAACCCATTTCACCTTCAACCGATTCTATTTTCGCCAAATGGTTGTTCAAACAAGAAAAGTAGGGGAGAAAAGTAAAAGAAAACGAGAAGATGACTAAAGAAGGCAATTCTCAACGCACAAAAACAGACCAAAGGAACCTGCTTTTCAAACTACCAAAAGAAGGCATGGATCCTGCTGTGAACTTCTCCGTCGATAATCTCGTACACTCGTCAGAACGGCTGGAAAGAGGAGCACCTCGAAGTGAACTTCTCCAACGATAATCCGGTCTTATATTGGGAAATGAGAAGAGGAGCACATCCTTGGGTACGAATTCCATAACCATGAACATTTACAAATTGATAATCTCTGAAACCTCTCTAGGGATTAAGAGAAGAGGAGCACGGTATCGGCCCAAGAACCAACAGGAAGAACTTTGCCTACGATAATCTCCTAGAGCCTCGTGGAGAAGTGGAGCTTCAGCTTGAGCATAAAAGGGATAACATAAGGGATGGGATTGAAAAGATGAAAAGTTCTATTTGCCGAAAGAAAAGAAGGAGACGGACGTAGAAATGGAAGACGATAAAGATAAACTCACCTTTTCCTATAAATTTCCTTCCTCCCTAAGTCCTAGCCAAATTAAACCCTTAAAATTCCTTTGATTCCAAACGACGATCTCTAGCTTAGGTGAAATGATTAATTATGCCTTGATTATAGGAAAATTGACTTAAAATTTGCTTGTGTTGACTTGAGCGGTATATATATAAAATCCACGAGTCAAATATAATAAGAGCGCTAGAGTGAACTTACTGAGAGTTGTCGAAATGGATCACTTTATGATCTTAGGACTTTAGTTTGATGACTAGACTTGACAGCAGTGTGTCTTTCAAGTGTAATACGAAAACTTAGGCATGACGATCGTTGAAGCAAAATAATCTGACCCCATAATATTAAGATTAATATACATATGAAAATTATACATATATATATAGAAATACAATATTATAAAAAATAATAATAAAAAAATAAAAATAATTCGCACATTTTGAATGCATATTTAACTTGCATTGGCATTAAATTGATTAAAATGCAAATATTTGTTTTGCTCATACCCTCGCGCAAATCTGTATTACATGATTAGGGGAACATGTAACTAGTCTAAAGTGATTAATTGCGTGTTATATGATTGTTACTTGTATTGATTTGCATAATTACGTGATAAATCGATACATGTGCACTATTTGAGGGGGAGCATCTACAATGACTCCATGTTTTTGAGCTCCAAATATTTTTAATGTTCTTTCTTTAAGTGTTGCAGAAATCTTTCATTTTTTATTCGCTTTGGACAACGCTTAAATAAGGAGGACTTCTCAAATCTTCATGACTGTGGACTCAAGACATTGGTAAAACAATTCAGGGGAGCCTTATTAGAATTACTTCTTAATTAACTACAAAAAAAAAATTCTCGACATTTTGCTCTAAGTACTGCAGAATATCGGAGATCAATCTTGGAGCCAGATGTCATTTCTTCGGAAATACAGTGAGTTAATTGCACTTTCGTTTATACTTAGAAGAAGTAATTTTGTGGATTAATTTTAAAATTTAGGATCAATCTAAAAAATCAACGAAAACTTACTATCTAGAAACTCGGGTGAATTTGGTAATTTTCAATCACAGTTTCTCGAGCAAAAATTGATTTGGGACCAAGTGTTAATTTACGCTCTCAAAAAAAAATTGACGAGCGAAAATTACACATGAATCAAATGAAAATTTTCGATCGGATTTTGTCGAGCGCATATTCAAACAGTAAACAAAGACAGTTTCTCGATCGTAAGTTTCTCGCTCGCAAATAGTAATGGGCTTGAATTTCACTGAGTCTCACAAAAACGTCTAATCAGCCCAAAATTAAACGAAATCATTACTTGCTGTCGAAAAATCCCTAAATACACGCTAAAACCCTCGATCGCAAAAATCAACAGTCAAAATTCTCGAGCGAAAAACTTCTTCTCCGAAAAGACGAACGTCAAAATCTTCAAAATCTTTCAATTTTTCATTTGACTTTCGTCTTTAGAAGGTAGATTTGCTTTCTGTTAGGGTTTATCGTGCATTTAAAGTAGATTTGCATCTGTATTTTGGAATATTTCGCATGATTTTGTGATTATTTCTCGATTGTTCGTATTCTGAGAATTCGAACTCTTGTTTGCAGGATTTTAGACCTTCTCTAAGTATAATCTAGGTTAAAAACTGCATAATAGGGTAGTTTCGATGTTTCTTGATCATTATGAGTGAGTATAACTTTGATTTTCTGCGTTACTAGTGTTCGATTGAAAGATAAGACTAAACTGGGGTTCAAACTTTTAAACGCGTCGAAGACCTTTCTCGCTCGCAAACAGTTACAATTGAATCTCAATTTGATTAAGTCACTGTTTGAACGTAAAAGAGTTTCGATCGCTAACCTTTTGATTTGCCACTTCGGAGCAGCGCAGTAGCCTCATCTTTCCCTTGTAGTTCGAGTAAGCGACCGCCGGAACATCTCCGTCGATCACATCGCCCTCTCGATATTCGTCTGCGCTCTTGAAAGATGGGCGAGTCAGGTTCTCCTCCACCGCCTTTTGCAGATCGTGGGAGGCGAAGTATCTCACTTGTCGGAGCATGTGTCGCTTGAGAGCCACGTAGCCCATGGTGACCAGTTCAGCCCGTACGAGATGTCCAGAACTTCTGAGGACGAGTCTGAACTGTTTCATGGATTCCAGCATGCTGTACAGATCACCCAGGCGCAGAAATTTGAAGTCCGCCTCGCTTACTTCACAGTAGCTCTCATCCTGCCTCATCACCGTGAACACTGGATAGTGGACACGTCCTTTTGACTCCTGGCGAATGTCAGTGACTTTGCAGATGGGAGCCCGATTCATCTCAAGAGCGAAGTTTTCTTCATCGGACAGCGTCCGCTTTGTGCACTGTGGCAAAGAAGGCTCCATCGATAGAGCTTCTTCTTCTCCTCGCTCCAGTTTTGGACATTCATCAGCTCATACTCATCGAAGTCCGTGATTATCCGCTCCTTTCACCGCCAGATCCTCTTTCTGATCTCTTCTTGGAATGGTGCGGTGATCTTATTGTTTTCTCACGGTGCTTCCGGTATATCCGCCGTGGGCACATCCGGTTGAGCAGCAGGAGTCTCAGCTTGCTGCGCTTGAAATTGTAGGATGCTCTCGAGCTCGACGGGTTCGGCGTCGTACTCCTCTCCGTTCTCGTTGTCTGCAGTGTTGATCAGCGTAAGTGAAGCTTCCTTTAGCAGACGTCGAGCATTTTCCACCAACTTCCTGGCTGCTACTGCATCGGCGGGTGTGTACAACCATTCATCGTTAAAGATGTAGGCCTCGATCTCATTCTGCGCGCAGTAGAAGTCCTCGGGAGGCACGTTGGGGTCGGTATTGAGAGGGGTAGAGCAGTGTAGCGGCGAGGGTGTTGCGTCAGAGGAGTTAGTGGATTGTGGGGATAGTTGTGGTGGAGATTCTGGTGGCTCGGTTGAGGTGATGGTTTTGGCGAGGATGATTCGGGTGTCGGGTGGTGTAGATGTGGTGGTGGCCTCTAATGTCGATGTGACGGTTAGATGTTCCGAGATGGTAGTAGGTGGTGGTGAGGGTGATTTGGCTAGTGACTCGGGGTTAATAGGGTGGGATTTTTGGCTAGTGGGGTGTGAGGTTTCTGTTGCGGGCGTCGTTTCAGGTGCAGAGGAGGAAGGCGGCGTCGATTGCACGGGTTCTTGAGATTGTGATCCTTGCTGCCTATTCTCCCCCTCGGGGCGATCTTGATCATCGTCTTGATCGCCGCGCCTGATCCCGCTGGACTCGCCTTGAGTGCGGCAAGTCATTGGTTGAGTCATGATTTTCTTCATTTGTTGTTCCTCCTCGTCGAGTTCCGTCATTGATTCGAATCTTGCTCGTAGAATGTAGAATAGCTCCTTTGCGGAAATGGAGGAGAGAACAGCTTCTGCGTCCACATTTTGCGTGGGTGGTGGCGTCTCCGGGGCCACACCTTTGCCTTTGTCGATGGTGGACGCATCAAGACGCACATAGACTTTATCGAGGATGGACGCCTCAAGAGTCTTTGCAAACTCTTGAAGACGAGTCTCTAGAGCGGTCTCGGTGACGAACTGGGGTAAGTTTAACAAGTTGGAATCACGGAGAAATCCAACTGACACCGAATCGGAGAAGATAGCCGATCGGCCGCCCGTTTGCACAGGACGGGAAAAGAAGGGGTCACTAAGACTTCCCGTTGGCATCATCGATGAGACAGACTCAAACGAATGATGGCCTAGGCTCACGGTTGTTGTGATGTTAGCCGTGCTAGGTCTTCCGCTCTCAGTCACAGAGACATCACCGAGCATTCTGACAGAATCACGAAGACTCTATAGTGCAGTAGAAGGTGTATGTGTCCTAGAAACATATGAAATTATGGGGAGTGAGGGCACTAGACTCGATGTGAATGAAGAGGATGCAGTATGAGGCGGGGAACTGCTTTTTCAACATCGACGATCTCCAAGTGGGATGTCGATGGCATATGTGGCCCTCGTCGAATGAAATATCTTCCTGTAGAGAGGAAGATAAGTGGATTGGTGAGGTCGTTTGCGTGGTTGAGCCAAATGCCACGTCTTCTACTCGGGAGGTGAACACGTCACCTCCTGTACTTATGGGTTGGGCTCGGCTTGTTTGTGACTGAGGAGGTCGATCATGTTTCTGTTTTGATCGATGCTCCATGGTGCGGCTTACGTCATCCTCACGCGACCGTTTTTTCGGTACGCGGGTGGAAGAGAATGCGGCGCGACTCGACAATTTTTGAGAAGTGGTGGAGGGGTTTAGGCTAGTCCCGGGGTTAGGAGCAATGGGGTTGATCTGCTCCATAGGGACAATGGATAGTGGACGGGGACTATCGCGGAATGAAGCGGTGGAGGCGCGATAATCTCGAACGTGTTGGTTTGTTGGGTTGGCATATGCGAGGACTTCGTCCGGATGATCATTGCGTGTTTATCTTTCGCAGGAGTGTTTTTCTTGGCGAACTTCTCGACGATGGGGATCACGAAATGTTCAGTCGCCGGGCGGATGCGGATTCGGGTGGAGTGCATGCGGAAGTGTTTGATGAGCGCTGGGAGCCATCGCATGTAGGGTACGAAGCGGTTCTTGACGTCCTTGGCGATTTCCCGATCGCGACGTTGAATCATGGAGACGAGATCCATCCAGATGATCTCAGCGTAGTTGTACTTGCGGTTGTGTGCGATGCCGGTTAGGATGGTAAGGATCTGGTGGTTCCCGCGGTCCTAACCAACATGCTTGCCTGACATGCATTTGTTCACTAAGAGGTACAGGGTCCGCCAGGGTTGAGGTAGGTTGCGTGTGGTGACTTCACTGAGGACAGTGGGCCTTTCTTCTTCTTGTTTTCAGGTTGATAGCCCAATCTGTCGATGTCGTCGGTGAGTTGTTCGTGTGTCGGAAGTGGTTCATAAGGTGAGTAGGTTGGTAGTTGAAGTACATCTTTGAGAATCTTGCGGGTGAGGACTACGGTTTCTTGATCGATGTCGGCGGACATAGCTGAGGCTTTGAAGTGTGGTCCAGCAATCTGCAGTGTGTGCCAAAATTGTTGGAGATAGACTTGGGGTTCTGGTTCGCCATGAGTGAGGGCGTGTCGGAGGGGATGTCCATTGAGGATCTCAATGATAATGGGGGCATCGCACCGAAAGTTGTCCAAGTCCACCATGTAATTGTTTGGGATCAAGGCAGCCCATCGACTTGTGGGGAAGACCTGCTCGATTGGTGGAACGTATGTCAGCGTGTTTAGCTCGATACGAGCGACGTCCCTTTGAATTGTTGCGGCCTCAAGTGCCTCAAGTGCTTCTTGGTTTGTGTTAGTCATATCTGTGCTTGACAGAAATTGCAGCATGATTAGTACGGACTAACTTGCGAGAATATGGATATAGGTAAGAAATGGGTAAATCAATAAAATGAAGTATAGAAGTGCCCAAAATCGTAAAGGTAGAAATAAAATTAAAATTCAAGCTAACAAGAGTCCTTTTGAAATAGAGTTGTTAAGATTGACTGATGGTCATGTGATTGCGAGTTTCGACAGTTTTTAGGAAATTAAAATTAATTTTTCCGATACTTAGAAAATTTTTCAGGATTGAAGGTGTTCATGTGATATGAGAAAAATTTTGGTAAATGAGCTAGCCGAAGACAATTTTCGCATGTAGTGTAGAATTTCGCATGTAGGGAAAGTTCTCGCAAGTTAAGGAAATTTTCGCATTCAGTGGAAAATTTCGCATGTAGTGGGAACAATCGCAGATTATGAAATTTCACAAGTTATCAAAAATTTTCGCATGTAATGGAAATTTCGCTAATTATCACACATAGACAAGTCGAGAGAAATTTTCGCAGATGGTGTAACATTTCGCATGTAGTGTTAAAGTTTCGCAGATTATAACACATAGGCATGCCGAGAAAATTTTCGCAGATAGAGTAAGATTTCGCATGTATGGAAATTTTCGCAAAATTTAACTCATAGACATGCTGGGAAAATATTCGCATATGGTGTAACATTTCGCATGTAGTGTTTTTCGCAGATTATAACACATAGGCATGCCGAGAAAATTTTCGCAGATAGAGTAAGGTTTCGCATGTATGGAAATTTTCAAGCTATCCAAAAATTTTCGTAAGTTTTGAATTTTTCTCAAGTGATGAAAGTTTCGCGGAGTGATAAAGCTTTGAAGAAAATCTTCTCAAGTGATATAATTTCTCGGGATGAAATTTCTTAGTTTTGACAAGTGAAAAAAAAATTCTCGGATTGATAATTTTTGCAGATTGAGAAAGTTTCGTGATCCGCGATGACACATGTAAGGGTTGAGAAATTCTTGAACCACTGTAGCTGCGAAAGAATTAATTAGCATGGATCCGAGAAAAAAAAATTTAAGTTTGCGCATTGAGAAATTTTTCGTCATTGTAGTTGCGAAGATAGTGAAGATGCGAAAAGAAGTGAGGTGTTATGAACGTTTCGTGGGGCATGACTCACTGTAGCAGCAAAAGTTAAGAAAAAGGATTTTCTCGAATGAAACATTCGCGGGACCTCACACACTGTAGCAGCGAAATTTGATGCAAGAAAATTTCTCGGATAAAAATTTCGCGGAACCTTACTCACTGTAGCAGCGAAAATCTAACGTCTAAAGCATTTTTTCTGAAAATTTTCTCCGTGAAGAACACTGTGCGAAAACATACGAAACGACGCTATGATTTTTGCCTTGGAACCACTCAAATCTTAACCAAAATGCAATAAACTGGACTCAATCGACTCAAAATGGGACGGGCAATACACATTTGGGGGTTTTAAACACCAAAATCCTAATATGCGTCCGATTTAAAGCCGAGAAAATTTAATTTTAAACCTAAAAATTTTAACAGAATGGGACAAAAACATGATTAAACGAACGGAAATTGGTTATTTAGGATGTATTCATATCGAAAAGCTGATTTTGACGACGGAGTACGCAGAAAAACAGATTTTGAAGGCAGGTTCGAGGAAGACGACGACGCGAAAGTTTGAGAAATTTTTGAAAAGTAGGGTGCGAAATTTTTGAATTTTTTTCGGGAGTTTATAGAATTGTGAAAAACGTTAAGTGTTTTTGGGGTTTTGTGACTGTTCATGCGAGATTTTGAGTTAATGGGCCGAAATTCGTGGGCTTGGTCAAAATTGGGTCCAATTGGTGTTTAATCGGTCAAATATTGGCCCCGTTTGACCAATAATTAAAATTTCAACCCAAAATTCAGTTGGTCCAATTTTGACTCCGTTTGACCAAAATTAAAATTTTAATCCCTCGTAGGCAAAATAAGAAACTCCCCCTTAATCGAAAACTCCCCCTTAAGAGACATAATTCATAAGACACATAGAAAATGGAGTAAAGTGAAGAGAAATATGTACACTTTATCAAAGTTCGTGTAGGGTCGATTGATCACAACTGAAGATTCAATATGCCCAACATAGTCACAAGGTGTAGGAATCGTTTGACATCCAACGGTTTTGTGAAAATGTCGGCCAGTTGATCTTCAGTAGTGACGTAGTGCAATTCAATCGTCCCTTGTTCGACATGTTCTTTAATGAAGTGGTGGCGAATATCTATGTGTTTCGTTCTCGAGTGATGTGCTGGATTACTCGTCATCGCAATCGCACTCTTTGAGTCACAATAAATGGGAATTTTATCAACATGAAAATTAAAATCTCGTAGTTGGGTTCTCATCCACAAAAGCTGTGAACAACAACTAGCGGCAGCGACATATTCTGCCTCCGTCGACGAAGTTGAGACACAGTTTTGTTTTCGAGAAGACCAACTCACGAGTTTACCGCCCAAGAAGTGTGCAGCTCTAGAGGTGCTTTTCCGATCCATCTTGCATCCTGCGTAATCCGAGTCAGAGAATCCAACCAGTTTGAAGTCTGATCGAGTGGGGTACCACAAACCCAGATTGGGTGTTCCTTTGAGATAGCGGAGAATCCTTTTGACAGCAGTGAGATGGGATTCCTTCGGTGTAGCCTGAAAACGAGCGCAGATTCCTGTCGAGAGAACAATATCCGGTCGACTAGCAGTGAGGTACAAAAGAGAGCCTATTATCCCACGATAGACGGTTTGGTCAACGGGAGCACCAGATGGGTCCGCGTCAGGTCGGCCAGAGGGTGTCATAGGTGTAGCAGCAGTCTTAGCATCCTTCATTCCATATTTCTCGAGGATGTCATGGATGTATTTGGACTGGTTGATGAAGATTCCGTCGGGGAGTTGCTTTACTTGAAGACCAAGAAAGAAATTCAGCTCGCCCATCATACTCATTTCGAATTTCTCTTTCATCAATTCTGCGAATTCTTCACACAATTGTGGTTCAGTCGATCCAAAAATGATGTCATCGACATAAATCTGTACAATCATGATGTCCGGGCCACTCCGCTTGGTGAATAGAGTTATATCCAGAGATCCTTTCTTGAATCCAGACTGAACAAGGAAGTCTGAAAGGACGTCATACCAAGCTCGGGTAGCCTGTTTTACTCCGTAGAGGGCCTTGTAGAATCGATATACGTGATGAGGAAACTCTTCGCTCAAGAACCCTTCAGGTTGATCAACGTACACTTCTTCTTTGAGAAATCCATTCAGAAAAGCAGTCTTCACGTCCATTTGGTAGACCTTAAAGTTCTTGTGAGCAGCAAAGGCAAGAAAAATTCGTATTGCTTTGATCCTGGCAACGGGGGCGAAAGTTTCATCGTAGTCGATGCCTTCTTGTTGATTGTACCCCTTAGCCACAAGTCTTGCTTTATAGCGGATGACAATACCGTCTTCATCCTTTTTGTTCTTGAAGATCCACTTCGTGCCGATAATGGATCTGTTGTGAGGGCGTGGTACGAGTTCCCAAACTTGTAAACGTTCAAACTGATTTATTTCCTCCTGCATTGCAATCAGCCAATCAGGACCGTTGAGAGCTTCAGCTACTCGTGATGGTTCGGCTTGACTGAGATAGCAAGCGAACAGACTCTCATTCATCGTAGCCGAACGCGTCGAAACACCGGATGTGGGATCCCCAATAATCTGATCCGTAGGATGAGAGCGAGCCCAAAGTGGTACATGGGTCTGTGAGGAGCTAGCCGCATATGTGTCGATTGGAGGCACATTAGATTGGGGTCCGGTGTCCGAAGAAGAGATCTCAACCGTAGTAGATTGAGAGGGTTCAGCATCAGGATCAGCGATGTTCCCAGGGTTGGGTAAAATGTCGTCTTCGTTGAGATTGAGATCATCCAAGTTTGGAGGGACGACATCATCGCCGATAGCTGGTGGTGTAGGTGGGGTGGGTGCAGCGGTAGGTTGAGTGGTGGCGACGGGAGTCTTGGAGACTGGATAGAAGTACTCGAAGAGCAGATCGAGATCCAGTTCGCCAGAGTTGCCCTCAAATGAGGAAGTTCACGTCGATGAAAGTTGACCTTTTGTCAACGATTGTAGAAGACCTGGTTTTGGACTGATATGAGCAGAAGCCATGAGGTCGCCGCTTTCGTCAAAGGTGACATTTGTGCTCTCAATGACTGATCGTTTCTCCTTAAGATAGATTCTGTATGCCTTTGAGTTCAGCAAATATCCAACAAAGATGCCTTCAAGTGCTTTTGGATCAAGCTTCCCAAGATGTTGGCGATCATTGGCCACAAAACATCGGCAACCGAAGACCCTTAGATAAGATATATCTGGGATACGGCGGTTATTCATCATCTCGTATGGGGTGCGGTTGAATCTATTGTGGACGGAAGCACGGTTTTGCGTGTAGCAAGCCGTTTGAATAGCTTCTCCCCAAAGAGAGTGAGGAAGGCCGGATTGGATGAGGAGAGTCCTAGCTGCTTCAACTAGTGTCCTATTCTTAGTCTCAACGACACCATTCTGTTCCGGTGTCTTCACAGCTGAAAACTGCTGGGTGATGCCCTGAGTGACAGAGAAATCACTGATCTTCTTGTTCTTAAACTCAGTTCTGTTGTCAGTTCTGATAATCCGAACCTTCTGTTGATGAAGAGTTTGGGACGTAACAACAAACTCGATGATTATATCAGGAACTTCATCCTTTGTACGAACGAGTTTCGTCCACGTGTAGCGTGAGAAGTCGTCGACAATCACAAGAATATACCGTCTTCCTGTAGCCGTAGGCATTGGGCCACATAGATCCATGTGTAAGAGCTCGAGGATGAGCTTAGAGGACGGTGTTTCCTTGGAGATGTGAGACGATCGCTTCATCTTCCCCAATTCACAGGCTGAGCAGAGATGTTCCTTATGATATGTCAGTTGGGGTAGACCGTTGACGAGTTTATTCTGACGCAGTTTGTTGATAGTCTTGAAATTGAGATGTGAAAGGCGCCGGTGCCATAGATCGTTCAACTTGGGTGCTGCACGAGAGAGAAGGCATATTGGTCGAGAGGTCGTAAGATTGAGTACGTAGAGGTGAGACGTGCGCGTTCCAGAAAGAAGAGGCAGTCCTGAGGCATCGATAATGCTGCAGATGTCAGATTCGAAGATAACCTTGTATCCTTCGTTGCAGAAACGACCAATGCTGAAGAGATTGTAGCTCAAATCCTCGAAGTAAGAGATACCCTTAATCGTCAGTTTGTCATGAACGAGATCGCCAGTTCCGAGAATTGACGCCATCTGACTGTTTCCGAAGGAGACCCTTCTGAGATAGCGCTCGGAAAAGTTGCTCAACAGCTCCTTGTTCCCCGTCATGTGTGTGGAGCAACCCAAGTCTAGATACCACACATGACAGACCTGGAACAACATACGTTGGGTCCCCGTTTACGGACGGGACCTTCTTGTGATACAAGCAAAATTTTTATGCGCTTAACGGGAAATGTGGGATCTAAATCAGGTTGCGCTAGATCTAATTTTGATTTCCCGTCGTGATTTGTTTGATGGGGCGGGATTATGGTTTTTCTAACCCATATTTGCCTAACTTGTGCTTGCATGTACGGTGCCTTATTTATGAATTGGTGTGGGGATTTTGGTTGTTCCTGTCGTCCTTCGGTTTTAGTCGTCTTTTGCTTGCGAGCAGTAGGTGACTTTGTATTTAGCGTCGGAAGGCGTTTTCGCTTAACCGTAGGCTTAGACGAACTGGGAGAATGCAAAGGCGTCGTAGAGGAGGTTTGCTTGTTTGGTTGGAGTGTTGCGTGTTCGTGTGCTTCATATTCATGAAAGCGTGGAAGAATAAAGTCATTGCAGCAACATATAGACATTAGTTTGGCAAATGAAAGATAGGTTTTGGCAACATATTTGTCTACGTTCTTAAGATATTGGGATTCAGTACATTAAGAGGAAAGACGAATATAGGATGGTCTTTTCTTCTTGTCATCGAAGAGCGGGTTCTCCTTTATTTCATACGAACTCCCTTCCAGAGACTTCGAACTCACATTCCCTGTATCCATAAGAATATGAGAGTTAGTGTTAGAACATGTGTCAGCTTCAGGAGTCATCTTCGCTGTCCTCTTACATTTACATGTTTGAGAATCGGGTACTTGACTCGACGTAGAGGGTTTGTTCGTATTGTGAAATTGCTCTAGGGTAAAGATTTTGCTAAGTAGATCTTCTCGCTCTTTTGCAAAGGTTTTCCGCTCTAATTCTAGGGTTCGTTCTAGTTCTGCTATGACCAGAAGTTTCTCTGGGATATAGATGCGAGACAATGCTTCTCGGAAAGCGATTTCCTGTTCTTCGGTTGGAAACTGAGACTTGATGTCCTCAGAGAGCGAAGGCTTTTTAGTCTTATAACTAGCATTCAATTCTGCATAGTCGTACGCGATTTCCGCCCAAAGAATATTATGTTCCTTCTTTTCTTCCGAAAGGACAACGGAGGAGGATTTTACAAATGGCATGAGCTGTGAGGGAGTACCCTTCCTTGTTTGTAGGAATGATGTACTGTACATGTTATATCTTTTAACCAGTAACGGCGTTGGATCGCAGTTGCTGGCTAGGCCGATTCCCATCCGGGCGTCGTAGAATTCTGTTTCAACTGGTTGATTCAATAGGCATAAGATGCGTGTGTTTTTGTTTCTAAGGTGAAGTTGCTCTTCAAGTTTTTTCACCTTTTGGTACAGCCTAACTCTTTCCTTTGTAAGTAGTTCATATTGGGAGGCCGTCAAGAGACGAGATGTTTCACATGAACTGATGGCCAGTGTGGTTTCCTTAACCTTAGTCTCACTTTGTTTATTCTTGCTTTGCAGACGTTTGACTAACGCTTCAGAGGCCATTAGTCGTTCGTTTGCGCAAGTGAGCTCTTCTACTTTTAAACTAAGTAAGGCATAGTTGTTTTCAAATTTTAGTTGAAGTTCATCATAATCCCTAGCGTCTACGGTGTGTTTCTTAATGGTATGTCGGTGATTAAACACGTCATCGAGTTGTGAAATTCGTACTTCAGACTCGGCGTTGGTAGGAGTCTTAGCTGTGTTCTCACTGGTGTTAACCATCTCCTCGTCCTCGTCATGTTCAACCAGCCTTGCCATGCAGCAATCTTCATCCTTAGGTTCCTCGTCTTCTGAAGTGTTGTTTACCCACTCAGCTTCTTCGGTGAGAAGAACTTTCCCACTTTCCATTTTGCGGGTCATTCTGGCCTTACGGTCGTAGTAGCCAGAGTCCTTCACGCGTGGGGCGTGGCATTCCTTGGCAAAGTGGCCTCACTTTCCACACCGAAAGCACTTCACAGACTTTTGAGGTGCGGATTCCTCCTCTTTCTTTATCGGCTTGGCTTCCTCCGTGGGAGTGGTCTTTCTGGTGCCGCTAAAGGTTCTTTGGCGATTGGAGGAAGATGAGGATTTTTTTCCGATCTTCTTTGAGACCATCTTTGTGAGCATCGCCAGTTGCTTGCGTAGATCTCGAACATCTTCATCAGATTCTGTATCAGCTTCGGATCCTGAAGAGGTGATACAACAGCTGATAGCTTCACTTTGTTCTGTTTGGTCTTAGAGGTGGAAGATCGTTCGGTAGTCTTGTTCGAGGAGAGCCAACGGGTCGACTCGAGTGTTGGTGGACTGAGGTTGTACGTAAGGAGCATAGGCAGACAGGCTGTCGTAAAGAGCATGGATGGAGGTGTTGGAGAGATCCTTACTCTGAATCATCATCACGGTTGCATTGCCCCAATGTGGTTTGAGGCTACCAAGGAAGCGGTTGTTGATATCGAATTTGTCCCTCGAGATCTTGGCCTTTTTGAGTTCATTACTTCAAGTATCGGAGGTATGTGTCACGCGGCTCCTCTCCTTCATAGGCCAGGAAGTGTTCATACTGCGAGAGACATGCTGATTTCCTCCCCTGAGCACTCTCAGTAGTGCCTGCCATGATTTCCACGAGTTCATCCCATATTTCCTTGGCAGTTGTGCAGCACTCGATGTGAGCGTAGACTTCATTGCCCATTTCCTGGAAGAGGTATCCTTTGGCATTCTCATCGGCCTGTAGACGAGCCTCTTCATCCTCATTAATGGGGCCTCTTAGAGTGCGGCGTTCATCCATGGGAGGGTTTGCGTTTGGTTGAGCAGGGATGACTGTCCAGAATTGTGCTGGACCGTTGAAGATGGAGTCTAGTAGGTATTGAGAGAGTGGTGCGCCTTGTTCCTGATGAACGTGAGGAACCTGTTTGTCCATATGCTGTAATCGCCTTGTCGCAGCATCGGAGGTCTGGTGTCGGAGCCCACTGTTGAGATGTCATTTGTGGGAGACATGGTTGGTGCAGTCGAATCGTCCGTGGTTTTGATCTTGTATAGAAAAGTGGGTTAGTAACGAACGAGATGAGAAATATGAGTTCAACGAGTAGAGTTTTGAGAAAAATCGTTTCAAGAATTTCTTAGAACTAAGTGAACGTGTGTGATGGTCGAAAACGTATGAAGGGAAAATATATCTTGAAGTTCGGAGAAGTTCTAGAAATTTAAAAACGAGATTTGAGGAGTAAATTTTGTCAAAAGTGGTCTAAGGGAATGGGACTAAAGTGTAAGGGATCAAGAAATGAATGAGTTTGAAAAAAATTTAACCCGAAAAAAAAAATTTAACCCGAGAAAAGAATTTAATGCGAGAAGAGTTTGCGATTTGAAGAGACGTGATTATAAGATGAATTACCCGAGAAATTACTTGTTGAGAAATTTCGGTGTTTGCTTGAGTTTTTAAAGAGAAATTCTCGGGAAAAAGAAAAATCTCAGTTGAAAGTTATTTAATTGGATTTTAAAATTTTCGCATGTGAGGAAGTTTCTCAGTTTTGAGAATTTTCAGGTTTGAGAAAAATTTCAGTTTGGAAGAAGTATCGCGGGTCGAAGTGTGAATTTGAGTAAGTTTCTCGGATTTGAAAAATCGTGGTTTTGAAAAAAAATTCTTGGAAGATAGAAACTTTCTCGGTTGAAAATTTCTTGGATTTGAAGAAATACGCAGTTGAGAAAAAAATGAATTGAAATTGAAATTTTCGCGCTTTAGAAGACGATACTCGGAATCAAATTTCGCGGGTATAGAGTTTCGGATTTTGAAAAACTAGGCAGTTGAGAAAGATGAAGTGAAAGTGAAATTTTCGCGGTTTAGATAACGATACTCGGAATCAAATTTCGCGGGTATAGAGTTTCTCGGATTTTGAAAAGCTAGGAAGTTGAGAAAAATGAAGTGAAAGTGAAATTTTCGCGGTTTAGATAACGATACTCGGAATCAAATTTCGCGGGTATAGAGTTTCTCGGATTGAAAAGCTAGGCAGTTGAGAAAAATGAAATGAAAGTGAAATTTTCGCGGTTTAGATAAAGATTCTCAGAATGAAATTTATCGGACATGAAACTTTCCCGGACTTGAACGACACAGCAAGAAATTTCGCGGCCAAGAACACTGAGCTACTGTCCATTGCTTGTCGCGAGTTTTGCCAGAAAATCGTCCGTTTTCACTCAAATCTCAACCAAAATCACTCAAACTTGATCCAAAACTTCAGAAATTCTTCCCTAAACACATAGTGAACCGATTTGTGAGCTAAAAACAACAAAACACGGATCAAAACGACCAAAGACATTGAGAGGCCGAGATGACTTTTTCTAAAGATTTTTGCTTCGATCTTGCTCAAAACTCGTTAAAACTGATCCAAAAATGTTCTAAAAACATTTTAGGCATAGAATCAATCTGGGGGAAGGTTTTAAACACAACAACGAAGCATTAAAACCCAAAACGAGCTCAAAATGCCCGAAAGTGAGTTTTTGCCCAAAACACCTTTGATCTTTCTTGGAATCGAACGAAACTGGATTCAAATCAATGCAGATCGATCCACGTTTGCTTTGATACCACTTGTTGGTCCCGATTGCACCAAACAAGGAATCAAAGAGGCTTTGATGGAATGAAAAGGGAGAGGTTCTCACCTTCAAGTGTGTGTATTGTGTGAAAAATAGGTTTAGCCTTTTGATCTTTGATTACTTTGAAAATTGTGTTGGTAAAACCTTATATACCACATTAACCCTAGGTATATTAAGGCCCAAACAATAAAGATTAACTAATTACATTCTAGTCCAAAGCCCAAGCTAAAAGGATAATTACAAAAGATAACCCAAGACTTAAACTGTTGACATAATCTAAGGAATCAAAGAGGCTTTGATGGAATGAAAAGGGAGAGGTTCTCACCTTCAAGTGTGTGTATTGTGTGAAAAATAGGTCTAGCTTTTTGATCTTTGATTACTTTGAAAATTGTGTTGGTAAAACCTTATATACCACATTAACCCTAGGTATATTAAGGCCCAAACAATAAAGATTAACTAATTACATTATAGTCCAAAGCCCAAGCTAAAAGGATAATTACAAAAGATAACCCAAGACTTAAACTATTGACACAATCTGTAAATATCCTAACACAACCCAAGATGTTCAAGTAGATATTGCATGGTGTGTAATGTCTTACCAAAAGCGTGGTTGAAAAATCTCATATTTATATCACACGTTTGGTATGAATCATGAACAACAACAATCTGTGCTTTGTAGTCCACTATTGTAACAACCCAATGACACTGATTGACGTTCACTGGCACGATAATTAATCAGTTTCTTTCCATGGTGTTGCGGGCCAATCAGCAACATTCCTTCAGCATAAGGTTTGATCACAGAAAGGTTGTGTTGCCCTTCCAATAGGTATTCTGATGTAAATATGTTGTTGAATGCAGTATTCATAAATGTAATGGAGCGGCGTGCAAGGCTTGTCTTTTGTTGAAGTTCAATAAATCCGCGCAAGCATTCATCCATATGCTGCATGAAACCTGTCAGGAACCGGAACCTTCTATCATTTTCATGCATATACATTAATTCATGCACTTGCATAATTAATTTTATGGTTCATACACACACATATATATATGACGATATTAATATTTGACTATAGTATTATAAGTTATAGTATGGAAATAGGTAATGAAAATAAATCTATTAGTAAGAAGTTTTGATAGGTACCTTAAGAAATATTTTTCGATAAATGATATATATAAATATAAATATTGTGGATAAGGTTTACATAGTTCTTGGTGGAAGCATGCATGAAGTTAAAAGTCTTCGATAGAAAACTTAGTCACCAAGGAAGTAACTATACTAATAATATAATGTGTATTAGATAACTTATGATAAGTATTAACAAAACATCTATGTCTCTTAGTTATCATTACACGCAAGCTACAAAGTAAATAAAGGAGATATTAATTCAATTATAAAACTATCAAACCCCACATTAGAAAGGAAACGAGGAACTCAAGCCATAAATCAGCATTAAAAAGGGTATGGATTAATGTTATGATTTTTAGGTTGCTAGTTATGATTATATCTTAGAAGTTTTCGTAAGCTTGGGCATATTAGGGTTTTTCCTCTGAGGTTTTGAAAGGATTAAATACCTGTTTATGTTGGATAATTTTTGGTATTCGAACATGTTAAGGTTTGACATATTATGGGGTTACGATATATTCATGTTCTTAAGAAGGCTAGGTTTGATCGAATTTTGGAGAAATGTCGATAAGGAAAGGTGTTTTAACTTTTTAGGGTATTGCAGTTATAAGATGTCAAAACAATTCGATATTTAAAGAGGAAAATCTCGAGTTAGATAAGATCTCGAGTTAGATAAATATCGAAGCATGATATCGAGATTTAGAAATTTTATTAGATGGAATATCGAGTTAGCTTGAGTAAAAAGATATGTCAAGACGTGTTAAATGTCGAGAGAAGCTACAGTGAATATCGCAATTTAGAAAACCTTAAAGCAAATGTCGAAGACCTATGTAGATTAAGGAAGTAAATGGAAATTGTCGAGTTGAATGTCGAGAACTTGTGTGGGATTAAAAATAAAATGTCGAGTTATAATGTTGAAAGAAAACAGATGAATCTCGAAATGAGATTCCAAGACACATGTCGACATTAGAAAGGAAAAATCTCGTTATAATAACGAGTGATAATTTCGAGTTGTGTCAAATAGAATGTCGAGATTTTAATATCTAACTTGATAAGAATATCGAGATTAAGAAATTTTGATTGGTTAGCAATTTAAAAGTGAATATACGTGTTGCATAGTAAACTCATTGCTAATAATTACTAATAAACAATTTCTTAGCCTCAAATATAATAGACATCTTCAATAATAAAATACTTATATATATATATATAATAGTACGATATACATATATATGTAGGAATTAGGGTTTTCTAAATTTGGAGGAACCTTATATATATGTGTGTTATTTTCATATAAGGTTTTCGGTATGATACGGATTTTTAGAAATCAGTAAGTTTCAATGTTTTTAGGGTTTTAACAAAATAAGAATTAGGGTTTTCAATGATATTTTCGGTATAATATAGTTACCAATTTTTAATGCAGGTTTTGACATTGATAAAAAAATATAACTTCTAAGCTAAGAATATAATGTATTATAAGTAATGAACAAAAAGGTAAAGGCTACGGATAGGAACGACCATGCATAATAAAACATGCATATGACGCACGCATGTCATTATAGGATTTTATATTTACCAGATAAATAATTGTATAGGTCAGGAGTCCGATAAGGGCAAGGACAAGGTCGGTTAAGCGAACGAAGAAAATAGGCAAAACTTGTGAGTATGATTTGCAACATGTACCTTATGTGCCTTATGTGCTTACATGATTTATATGGATTAATTGACTAATGTGTGCTTTATATGCTATTCATGAGTTTATGTGAATTAAGTGATGGTAAAGTGCCTTTATATGATTTCTGTGTTATATAAAGTATTTTATATAGCATTGCGTACATATAAATAAAAGGAGAAACCGTTATGACTGCTACGACTACGGACGGTACGATACGGGTGCTACGACATACTTCCCTCTAAATCGGGGGATGACAGTTACTTCACTTCAAATCGGGGGATGACAGAGTCCTATACAGGCACATACAGATATTACAGTATTGACAGAGTCCCATGCATGGGCGCCGACTGGGCTTACAGAATACGAGTCTAGCTAGTCTATAACGGGAGTATCAAAATAAACGGACATATAGAATGGCATGTGATCTACGGATCGTATGAATAACGATTATGTGAACGATGATTTCATGATTGAAAATGGCTACTGCTTACTTTACTACTTGTATGTTTCTAGCTAACATGTTGCGATCATACTCTGAATCGGTGTCTTGACAGTTGTTGTAGATAATTAGCAGACTGCGTAGAAAGCATCAACATAAAGCATGGATTCAAGGTTGGCCGACTACGCTCTCCTCCTGCTCCCCACTGGTTCATCGTTAGCATATAGAATAGAAACGGATTTAGACTGTTACATTTTGTGACTCATATGATAGGTACATATATGTACATTATTGTGAAAGGAACTAGATCGGATGTACGCACCCGTTTATGTTCGAAAGGAAATGGTTATGGAAATCGCGAAAAAATTTTATATGAATATTTTATAGTTGCGTAAAAAGGTAATAGGAAACGGGGCGCTACATGTAGTGGTATCAGAGCCTAGGCTTTAGGTTCTGTAGACATTTGCATAGTAGGTACATATATATGTAGGAATTAGGGTTTTCTAAATTTGGAGGAACCTTATATATATGTGTGTTATTTTCATATAAGGTTTTCGATATGATACGGATTTTTAGAAATCAGTAAGTTTCAATGTTTTTAGGGTTTTAACATAATAAGAATTAGGGTTTTCAATGATATTTTCGGTATAATATAGTTACCAATTTTTAATGCAGGTTTTGACATTGATAAAAAAAATATAACTTCTAAGCTAAGAATATAATGTATTATAAGTAATGAACAGAAAGGCAAAGGCTACGGATAGGAACGATCATGCATAATAAAACATGCATATCACGCACGCATGTCATTATAGGATTTTATATTTACCAGATAAATAATTGTATGGGTCAGGAGTCCGATAAGGGCAAGGACAAGGTCGGTTAAGCGAACGAAGAAAATAGGCAAATCTTGTGAGTATGATTTGCAACATTTACCTTATGTGCCTTATGTGCTTACTTGATTTATATGGATTAATTGACTAATGTGTGCTTTATATGATATTCATGAGTTTATGTGAATTAGTGATGGTAAAGTGCCTTTATATGATTTATGTGTTATATAAAGTATTTTATATAGCATTGCGTACATATAAATAAAAGGAGAAACCGTTATGACTGCTACGACTACGGACGGTATGATACGGGTGCTACGGCATACTTCCCTCTAAATCGGGGGATGACAGTTACTTCCCTTCAAATCGGGGGATGACAGAGTCCTGTACAGGCACATACAGATATTACAGTATCGACAGAGTCCCATGCATAGGCGCCGACTGGACTTACAGAATACGAGTCTAGCTAGTCTATAACGGGAGTATCAAAATAAACGGACATATAGAATGGCATGTGATCTACGGATCGTATGAATAACGATTATGTGAACGATGATTTCATGATTGAAAATGGCTACTGCTTACTTTATTACTTGTATGTTTCCAGCTAACATGTTGCTATCATACTCTGAATCGGTGTCTTCACAGTTGTTGTAGATAATTAGCAGACTGCGTAGACAGCATCAACATAAAGCATGGATTCAAGGTTGGCCGACTACGCTCTCCTCCTGCTCCCCTCTGGTTCATCGTTAGCATATAGAATAGAAACGGATTTAGACTGTTACATTTTGTGACTCATATGATAGGTACATATATGTACATTATTGTGAAAGGAACTAGATCGGATGTACGCACCCGTTTATGTTCGAAAGGAAATGGTTATGTAAATCGCGAAAAATTTTATATGAATATTTTATTGTTGCGTAAAAAGGTAATAGGAAACGGGGCGCTACAAAACCAATTTTCATTCAAGCATATTACGACAAATATGGCTAGAAAGTATCACATGACATATCTCATCAAGCAGCCATGCAGCATTTGTCATCATGGTTGTTAGAAACTGCTTGTCGCGCTGCATACGTAAATATCCAGTAACGTACACATCCACGCTCATATTTTCAATGTTTGTGGATATATGAGGGAACATATCAAAATTCGACTGATACGAATATCAAATGCAGTTCTGACAGAACTACTTCTTCCAGCAGCAGAAACGAAGTTTGGCGATGAATTCGTGGGAATGACTGTATGCTTCCTTTTTTTACCATTACTGGAACTGTTTGTTGTTTTTTGGGCTGTTGTTATTGCTTCTTTGGCGGATGCACATCAGTTCTTGTTGATCGGAGAGGATTATGCAGTTCTGTAGGGAATGTGTTCCTGAACATTGATGACTAAGAAGGTTAATAGCAAGATAAAAATGTAATGATGTTTCTATATATTGTCAGGAAACAGTCTCGATTTTTTTCTCTATTGTCAGCAATTTGTGATTCATTTGTTGAAAATGTTGATCAATCATTGTCCCCATACTCTTCAGCATAGCGGCATGAACGTCGTATCTTGTCTGTAACGCATCAAACCTCTGCGAAGCATGTTGTGCATAATCATCGATCTTCCTGTCAATACGGCCAATCATCTGGCTTATTGCACTCTGCGATTCCCCAAAAGTTCTTTGTAAGAAACTTCGAATGTCATTCATCATGCGAGTTTGTGTAAAAGTTACTATGATTATTTTCTCCTACAACAATGAGATCTATATATGCAAAATGGTAACCTACATAGATTGGTCAACAATAAATCCTCTACAAACACGTCCATATGAAATTATTAATGACTAATGAAGAGAAGCTAATATGATCAACCCAATGCTGAAAAGTTTCCAAATGGAAAAATTAGTGCATGAATAATGAAGGACTGGAAGCCTACCGGTTTCTCCACCCCACTCCCCCTGAGAACAAATTCATTTCTACAGTAATTAATTAGCTAGTTATGCATGGAATTTTAATGACTGGATGAGCTTATACAAATACAACGGTTCATTGTCTAATAATGAGATATACGTTATCCAGATAAAGCGCTCGAAATTTGATCCATGAATAAGCTCATAACACGTAATTTTGTTAAATACTGACGTCTTAAGCTGCAAAAATGTTTGACAATAATCATATACTCATAAGCCCTAAACTCATAATATCAACCGATGAACCAATTGTTCTCTCTCGTTTTGCTCGTTTCCTCAATTACATCGACCGCGAGGAAGCAACTATCGATTGAAAGAGTGGTGGGTTGTTTTCACGTAAGATAAAAGGGACAACCACAATAAAATGGTCGGTAGTGTGTAATTCGGTAGGCAGTATCCAAAAGTTCAAACTATTCAAGTGTATAATTCGGTAGTGTGTAATTCATTAGTGCATTACGGCTAACATTTATTCAGTTAACAATATTTACAACGTTTCCCTATTTCGAACAATATCATTTGAAAATGAAAAACGGTAATTTGTCCGATCGCTGTAATAATATCTGTTTTAATTTCTAAGAAAATGGTTAGTAGTGTGCAATTCGGTAGTGCATTATGGAGAAGTAACTCGTAAGGCTTGAAATTGCAAGAGCGAGACCGCAAGCGTCCAATTCGCACGACGGCTATTTTGCACGACTGTATTGCTGAAATTATTGCTGTAAGTTGCACTACTGCAGCTTCATCGGCGTATGACTACTTACAGAAACACACCATTATTGTCCCATACATTGATCAGACGTCACGTTAAATATAGTGTTAGGATTTAAACACCAAGAAGTGATACGCAGGAAGGTAAAGACATGCAACATCATTAAAATAAAATCCCATCTTGCAGGATTCTCAATGATAACATTTAACGATCATCACCACAATGGTTTCCAATCTAAAAACCACTTCAACTTCTCAATCTTTTTCTCCTTTATCTTCTTACTTCTGACATGTGGAATGCGATCGGTGTCAACATGCTTAGGTTTTTTTAACGTTGACAGAACCATATCGAAATCATCCGGGGCGTTTTCTGTTAAAATGAGATCTTTTGGACCACCAACAGACTCCACAACGCTTTTATGAACAACGTCCTTAGGCATTTCTATACAGTATCTCGATTCTTCCGGAGGACGCATTCAACCGGAGATACCACTTCCGATAGAGCCTGTGCAACCTGAAGAGAACTTATGAATCCACTAAGCTGTATATAATACACCGACACATTAGACCATAATTATTATAGTAATAAATGTTATCTACGATGTTTACCTCAACAGAATTCTCCTCATCAGGCACGCCTTTAATAGGATGAATCTCGACCATACGGGTCACCGTCAAGCTTTTATAAGAACTTCGAAAATCAAAAGGTTTGATCCTCAAATAAAAGTCGAAAATTTTCCCGACCAATGAACGAATACATTCAGGAAGTTCTTCTTCATCAACGTTTTTGCCATCCATTACACTTTTCTGAGACAATTGAAGCACTGATTATGATACCACTATTCACATAATACTGTCAGGAATTCTCGCTTACCAAGCCGTTCTTCAAATCTTCAGCCATTATGTTTGTGTATTTTTTGGCTGGCCCATCAAATATAACGAATGTACCGGTATGAGTTCCTTCATCAATGATCGTCTCAATACGGAACCTACACAAAGTAAGAAAACAAAAAATGAATATTCACAATATGTCACTTTAACAGAAATTAACTTCCTCCATTACAGTGCACAATACCGCAAAACACCCAAAGCATTCATATTGTCGCATTTGTTGCAGGTAAGTGCGCTTTCGGACTTTCTCAACTTTGACGAACACCTCGAGCAAGAAATGTAGTTCCAACCACTCCGGCTAACGACATCGGTTATCTTCGCTTGACATAAAAATAATGGTCTTGTGGAACAAAAAACATTTAAAGCAACGGAAAGGCGATTCATGAGACCATATGAATACATGAATAGTACCTGCTCGACTTCTGTACGGAGAATCATGTATATATCGGACAGATTGCTTTTTGTTGCTTGCCTCACACTGCTAAATGACTGTATAGCTGTGGAAGTAACATGTACGTTCATCCTAAGAAAAATAAATATAACGTATGAGAGCATCGCACGGTTTAATGCACGAATTTATTGGATACAACAGTGTTCTAAATACTGTTAAACAACATGTCACCGTTTGCGGAAATTCGAGACGGATGCACTATCTCCATTAATATAAAGAGTAGTTGCAGAAGTTGTATTCAAATACAAACCGCCTGCGGGAGAAATATAGTCAGAAAATATTTTGTTGAAGAAAGAATCACGTGCAGATGGGAATAACCTGAAAATATCTTTGGATTGATATTCGTCACGATAACCACAATAACGTCCCCAAAAGTTCCTTTCAACCTCTTATAAAACTCAAGTGCTTTATCATATCAAGCTGTAATAGTTGCATGGTGCCCACTGCAAAGAAAAGTATTGTCATATCACTATAACCCACACAACAGAGACAATCAATGAGAACGGGAAAAAACATCGGAAACTAAAACGCACCCTTCCAAAATTATATTCACCATCATACGAGCTGAATTACTATTGTTATCTGGCTCAACAATGGACGGAACCACCTCAATTACATCTACTCAAAGATAAATTAAAATATTAACTGATAAACCACATGAGGGCTACATTAAAAAATAAAGCAGATACACATATTTTATAGAGATAAAGATGCAAATCTGGTAAATAATTACGCCCACCAGCGTTTGATTCTAAATATTCAAAAGAACGTAACTGAAATTTGTAGCTCTCCAGTAACGAAGCAGCCTAACAATGATTGTATTGTGCCCCATCCCAGGACTCAAATCACTAAGTACAGAATGATTATTCGGTGCAGCCATCATGAAAGAAATTATATTGTATTTAATAATAGCCGGGAATAATATAAATTGTAACAAAATAGTTATACAGTTCTATATATATAATGGCAACATTAAAAAATTTATTGTTATAATTATAAGCCAAACCCTTCAACTATAATAGGATAAGATTCACTGAAAGTTTAATAAAAGAACATTCATTTCTTCAAACGTTTTAGTTCGCTACAATACATGTATAAGGCTACAAAATCATATATTGCGTTATATGAAACGATTTTGTGGTATATTTTAAAGGCAAACCTTTGAGTTACAGTAAGATAAGATTAATCAAAGAATTTTTAAACGGTTATAGAACTCTATCACAAACCAATCACTAACATTTGATTAATGTTTCACACTAACGTTCGGACATGTAGACGTACATGTATTGCGGGTATTAGTCGTGCCAAAATATTGTAATTAAGTTAAAAGGACCCATTCGGTGATCAATTATATTTAAGGGGGTCTGTCGCAATTAAATAAGATGTGTGGGTTAATTATATTTGTGTAGAATTCGTGGGGGTTGGAACGTAAATATCTGATGGGCTTATTTACGAGCCAGCCCATTATGACATCTATATATATGGGTGTGGTCCCTAAGTGCTGTACAACGAAACACACAGGTTGCTCTCGTAAAACCCTAGCGACTGCCGTCTAAAGATCTTTGGGATACCCATCTTCCCCAAGCAAAAGGCACGTTCGCGTACTTGGAAGATCCACATATCCGGTTCTCAATAAGAACGCTATGGAATTCCCAGGTACGTTTTCTATTTCTGCTGTATTTGGTTAATTGCGTTAATTAATCCAATCAAGGTTAAAATCATTTTCGGATCCATACGGTCACGGATCCCAACAAGTAGTATCAGAGCCACCTTGCTTTGGATTGATTAGGATTTATGAATTTGAGCAAACGTTAGGCAGCGATGTGGGCTCAACTGGACAGAATTGCTCGGCTGCGACCCCATCTGCACTCCAGCGCCGTTGCGCGTCGCATCTGGTAGTTGCAGATCGGGGTCGTCGGGTGCTTATTACGGCAGCAAAAGCTACTGAAGGGCAGCGCCGTTGGGCTCTACAAGGTGGCTGCGCAGCTGTGTCCACAACACCGTTTGGACGCCGTGTGCCACACGGTTAAGCGCCGTTGGGTGTCGCCGAGTTGCGCACCGGCTGCGGTGCGATTAAGTGGCCGTTGGGCGCTAGATGGCTCAGATTTCGAGGTTGTCCGACTTGTTGATGCACGGCAGCGACGTGGTGGCTTCCATACAGGCGCCGTTGTTGGGAGCCCCCGGGCTGAGTCGCGAAGCACAGTTTGGTGTTGAGCTGAGTGTCATCGTTGGCGGCTGATAATGCTTCTGCATTAGGGTTTATCATGGGCCCAATAGTGGGCCTATTGTTACTTGTGCCACATCAATTTTTATTAAGTAGCTGCCTAGGAATTCGTGCGTTTCCTTTTACTTGTTCGGCATGTTTTGTGAGGGCTACGCTAGGTTTGTTAATGGGCCAAACTTTCGGCCCACATCAGGTTATAAAAAAAAAAATTTTGGGCCATTTAAGTTTTTCTTGGGCTGCATAGGTTTAGTAAATGGGCCGTATTAATTCTAGAATAATTTTAGCTACACTTCAGAATTTTGGGCTAATTTAATTTTATTAGATCCAATAAATGTGTTATAGTTGGCTATTTTCCGTGGCTATTCGGGGTGCTTTTAAAGTCAGAAGTATTCGGAAAAATTGCGACTTTTAACGGACAGTGATTATTAAATTTAATAACGGCATAAAGATGCTTATTTTAGCATATCGATTATTAGAGATACTTTATTGAAGCTATAGTCACCTTCGTGACCGCTGCTGTGGAGGATTTATAACTGATAGTCGGGTCGGGGCGTAACATGACGCATACGGATATTTCGACCGGCTTCGGAAGGAGATTATCTGGCAGTGGCTTGTGTACGTCTGTGACGGTAAGCTGAAGTAACTGAAGGTCTTTCCATTGCGAGTAGTTGATCGGCCCTTGGAAGGCGACTACTTGGCTGGAATAGGGTACAGACGCTTGATCGTTGCACCGGTTTGATCACTCGTGGATTGACTACCTAACCTTCGTTAGGCTCTTTGCACAACGATTAAGCTGAAGATGGGTTATTATTTAATTTTTTAATCATTATTAAAGCTAAAATTGTGAGTTAATTCAATCATCGTTCGCTTTTCAGCTGAGATGGTCGGTGTTGCGACCACGAACTCTGCCGTGAATATAATATCCACAGCTAATGGTACAATATTTTATGCTTGGAAAAAATAAAGCACCTAAGGAAATTGCAGTTAAACAGAGGAAGCTTAAGGACTCTCACAAAGAGCATAAAGAAAAATTAATTCGATGCTTCTTCTGCAAGAAAACTTCTCATATAAAGAAGGATTGTGCCAAATATCATGCTTGGCGTCTAACGAAAAATTTGATTTTTGTAAGCGCTGAAATCAATTTGATTCCCGTTCAGAGACATACTTGGTGGGTTGATTCTGCTGCTACAACTCATATAAGTATGTCTATGAAGGACTGCCTAAACTGTCGAAAGCCAAGTGATGTCGAACGATTCATCTATATGGGGGCTGGAGAAGCAGTTGAAGTTCAAGGCGTCGGGACATTTAGATTAATGTTAAGCTCTGTGTTCTTTTTGGATCCGAATAACACTTTCGTCGTTCCGTCGTTTAGACGGAACTTGATTTCGGTTTCTGTTTTGGACAAAGAAGGTTATTTTTGTTCATTTGGTAACAGAAAGTGTGTTATTCATTTTAAATCTTCGGCTATTGGAACCAGTAACTTATCTGAACATGATAATCTGTATCTACTTGATACAGTAAACTACAGAGAGTCCCATAATGTGGAAACTAGAGGAACTAAGCGCAAGTTTCCATCCGAGAATTCATTTGGTTTATGGCATAAGCGTTTGGGTCATATATCCGAAAGGAGAATTGATAAGCTTCTGTCTGATGGAATTCTAGAAACACTTGATAAATCCGGAGATTATTTATGTATCGAGTGTGTAAAGGGTAAAACAACAAATAAAAGAAAACTAAATGCTGAGAGAGCTAAGGAAGTCTTAGAACTGATTCATACGGATGTGTGTGGTCCATTCCCTATGGTTTCTTGGAATGGACAATGCTATTTTATCATGTTCATCGATGATTACTCTCGTTACGGTTATTTGTACATAATTCATGAGAAGTCTGAAGCACTTGACGTTTTAAGGTGTTTAAAGCCGAAGTCAAAAATCGACACGGCAAAACGATTAAGGCTGTCAGATCCAACCGTGGTGGAGAATACTACGGGAGGCATGACGGATCAGGTGAACAAAGTTCAGGGCCGTTTGCTAAGTTTCTAGAGGAGTGTGGGATCGTCCTCAGTACACCATGCCAGGAAGTCCAAATGTACGGTGTTGCTGAGAGACGAAATAGAACCCTTCAGGATATGGTGAGAAGTATGATTGCTCGTACGACTTTACCTCACTCTCTCTGGGGCGACGCATTAAGAACTGCAGCCTACATTCTTAACAGAGTCCCTACTAAAGCTACGAACAGTAACCCTTACGAGTTATGGACGGGTAAAAGGCCGTTCTTAGGCATTTACGAGTTTGGGGACGTCCTACTGAGGCACGGCCTTACAGGCCGGGCGAGAGAAATTGGACTCAAGGACTGTTAGTAGCTACTTCGTAGGTTATCCGGAAAAATCACGAGGCTATAAATTTTATGATCCCACATCAAGAACATTTTTCGAGACAGGAAATGCCAGGTTCTTTGAGGATCTTGAGTTTGGGGAGGATAAGGATAATCGAAATGATTTTCTATTCGAAGAAGAGGGTTCAAAAATTCCTCTTCATACAGCTCAGGTCGGTCAGGACGAAATTTTTGTCCCTATGGTTATCCGACCCCGAGATATAGACGAAGATGAAATCGTTCCTCCAGCATACCTCACCTGTAGCTGTTCATCACGATCAGTCTTATGAAGGTGAAGCTGAAGCTGATCATCAAGTACAAACTCATGAACCTCAGATTGAACCGGCGCCTCTACGGAGGTCAACGCGAGAAAGGAGAAATGCAATTCCGGATGATTACTGTGTATTTCTTCACGAGCATGAGGATACCATTGATTTAGTGGGAGATGATCCCCTTACTTACCGAGAGGCAATGGAAAGCTCTAAGGCTTGCGAATGGACCAATGCCATAAAGGAGGAAATCCAGTCCATGAAGGACAACGACGTTTGGGATCTCGTCTCATTACCTGAAGGCGTAAACCGATTGGTTGCAAATGGGTATTTAAAACCAAACGGGATTCACTGGGTAACATTGAGAGATATAAAGCTCGTCTTGTCGCGAAAGGATTTACTCAGAGGGAAGGCATAGATTATAAAGAGACTTTCTCTCCAGTTTCATCGAAAGACTCTTTTAGAATTATCATGGCGCTTGTGGCACATTTTGACCTTGAGTTGCATCAAATGGATGTAAAGACAACTTTCCTCAATGGAGATCTCGAGGAAACTATATATATGTTGCAGTGGGTTTAGCTTCGGACAACTCTAGCCCACTGGTCTGTAAACTAAAGAAATCCATCTACGGACTCAAGCATGCTTCTCGTCAGTGGTTCAAAAGCTTCACCACACTATTTTTTTGGTAAATGAAAGATTCATTAACCACCGGGCCTGGTTTTTTACTTACAAATATCTCACCAAACCATAACCTCTAACAGTTAACAGATAACAAAATACGATTATAAATGTCTAAGTCAGATGCACCCTTTGCCCTGCAAACACTCCTAATCCTGTAATTCATCTCCATTGCAATCTGATGAAAAATCTGCTCCTCCGTCAGAGAACCCACATCATGCAATCGCCTGTTTCGCTCCTTCCAAATATGATATACCACTGCTGAAAAACAAGCTAATAAAATCCAGTTATAGGTCTTCTTCCTCCTTCCTGTGCAGATCAACCACTCACAGCATTCTTCCCATGAAGAGAAATCTAATCTGCAATTTAACCATACATTCAACTTTTGCAACAGAGCTTTGCTGAACCTACAGTTTACAATCAGGTGCTCTAATGTTTCCTCCTCCATCTTACATAACGGGCAGCTTGTGTCACTAATCGTCATCCCCCAGTTACGCATCCTGTCCTTAGTAAGCAATCTCCTATGTACCGTTAACCATAAAATGAAAGAATGTTTTGGAATGTTGTACCTGTTCCATACAGCATTACAAGCTGGAAATCTGGTTCCTTCTCCTTTAATCCATTCATACCCAGACTTAACCGTATATCGCCCATCAGCCGACTGAGCCCAATCTTCTCCCCTGTATCCCAGTTGAAATCTACTCTTGATCCGATGTAGTTTTTTCCAATACCAACACGAGTCAGTTGCTGGTATGAATTCCCAGAAATTGGACCCCTTCAAATAAATTACATGAATCCACTTGATCCACAGTGTATCCGTCTTCTTTGTTATCTCCCAAATTTGTTTCCCTGCTAGTGCCACATTCCAGGATACACAATCTCTGATATTTAGGCCTCCAAGCTTCTTTGGTAAGCACACCCTGTCCCAGTTGAGTAGTGGGACAGCTTTCCCACTCGACTTCCATCCCCACAAAAACCGTCGACATATCCGATCCACCTCCTTGGATACAGCTGTAGGCAGCAAGAAAATAGAGCCCCAATAGCCGTGCGTTGCCAGCAGGACATAGTTGATAAGGCACAGTCGACCCGCATATGACAAATTTCTTGTTGACCAGCATTTAATACGTGTAGTAATCTTCTCAACCAGTGTGTGGCACGCCTGTTGGGTCCATTTTGTGGGTGCTAAAGGCACTCCCAAATATCGCATGGGGTAGCTGCCCATTTGGAAACCAGTAATCTCCATAATTTGCTGCGCCTTGTGAGGAGATATGCCAGCCAGATATAGGCTGGACTTCTGTTTATTTGCCTCCAGTCCGGACACTTTCTTGAATTGATCCAAGGCTTCCTTAACCACAGACACAGCTTGTTCCTGGCCTTTGCAGAAAATCATGAGATCGTCAGCGAAGCATAGGTTAATCAGTCCAATGTTTTTGCATAGAGGGTGAAATATGAATCTGGGATCATACTTGAGGCTTGCAGCTGTCTGGTGAAGTATTCCATCACTATAGCAAAAAGGAGAGGAGACATGGGATCACCTTGTCTAAGTCCCCGATTTCCTTTAAACAGTCCCTCTCTTGCCCCATTCAGGGAGATGGTATAGGATACCGTGGAAACACATTCCATGATCCACCCGACAAACTTCTTAGGAAATCTAAGAAGGCTTAACCATTGCTCCAGAAACCTCCATTCCACAGTATCATAAGCCTTCAGCAGATCCACCTTGAGGAGCGCCCTAGCATAAGGCTTCACCACACTATTACCTCTTTTGGTTTTGAGGCTAACTCTGTTGAGGATTGTGTGTATCACAAATTCAGTGGGAGCAGGTTTATCTTTTTGGTCTTGTACGTAGACGACATCTTACTAGCTAGCAGCGATATTAATTTACTTCGGGACACCAAGAGATTTCTTTCGGGTAATTTTGACATGAAAGATCTAGGGGAAGCTTCTTTTGTATTAGGGATCCAGATTCACCGTGATCGCTCACAGGGAACTCTTGGATTTATCACAAAAGAGCTACATTGAAAAGGTACTGCAAAGGTTTAGCATGGAAAATTGTCGTCCACATGACACTCCAGTCTCAAAAGGTGATAAATTCAGCCTCAAACAGTGTCCGGATAACATTTTAGAATCCAAGCACATGAAGGATATACCATATGCGTCGGCAGTGGGAAGTTTAATGTACGCACAGGTTTGCACCAGACCTGATTTGGCGTTCATTGTAGGACTGCTTGGTCGATACCAAAGCAATCTGGGTAGAGAACATTGGGTAGCAGCCAAAAGGGTCTTTCGATATCTTCAAAAGACGAATGATTATATGCTCACATACAGAAAGTCAGAGTATTTGGAGATCATTGGGTATTGTGACACTGATTTTGCGGGATGCCTGGACAGCCGCAAATCGACATCTGGTTATGTTTTTATGTTGGCTGGGGGAGCGATTTCTTGGAGGAGTGTCAAACAGACACTTATCGCTTCATCTACGATGGAGGCAGAATTTATAGCTTGCTACGAGGCCTCCAACCAGGCTGTTTGGCTCCGCAATTTAGTGACAGGACTTAAAGTTGTCAATTCTGTTGAACGATCAATAAAGCTATTCTGTGACAACAATTAGGCACTCCTGTATTCCAATAACAACAGAAGCTCTTCTGGGTCTACGCACATAGACATTAAGTTCCTGGTCGTGAAAGAACGAGTTCAGAGTAGATATATAATCATTGAGCATATAGGAACGAATTTTATGATTGCAGATCCACTTACTAAAGCGTTAGCGCCCGCTACATTTCATGAGCATGTTGCTCGTATGGGTGTAACGAATTAAGTTTTATGTCTTATCGTGGATTCTGTTATTCTGTGTTTAATGATTATTGAATAAAGTTTCTTTAATACATGTTTGTGTCATGACATTTGGGTTTTTCAGATATCCATTAGTTTATCTCTGAATTCTGATCTCACTAAATTAGGACAAGTTGGAAATAAACATGCGTGATCAACTGAGCATGTAATTTCCATGCTACACATCCACACTTGGTCTATGTCGTTCGATGGAGTTGGTGTCCGTGATTACTGTGGGTTGAGTTACGATAAATGTATAACGACTACCCCTCTTTAGTTCTTGCATCGACAATATTGGTGGACGAGATTGGTTTCATATGCGACACTTTGGTTATAGCTATATATCGGTACGATATTAAGTATACGACGAAGAGTGCTTATTGGATAAATACAACGTCTTATAGTCCAATGGGAGATTGTTAGGTTGGGACTATTCGACTATGTATTTCTAACACGATTAACGTTCGGACATGTAGACGTACATGTATTGTGGTATTAGTCGTATGCCAAATATTGTAACTAAGTCAAAAGGACCCATTCGGTGATTAATTAAATTTAAGGGGGTCTGTCGCAATTAAATAAGATGTGTGGGGTTAATTAATATTTGTGTAGAATTCTTGGGGGTTGGAACGTAAATATCTGATGGGCTTATTTACGGGCCAGCCCATTATGACATCTATATATATGGGTGTGGTCCCTAAGCGCTGTACAACGAAACACACATCCGTCGCTCTCGTAAAACCCTATCGACTGTCGTCTAAAGATCTTTGGGGTACCCATCTTCCCCAAGCTAAAGGTTTCCCGTACGCGTACTTGGAAGATCACATACCCGGTTCTCAATAAGAATGCTATGGAATTCTCAGGTACGTTTTCTATTTCCGCTGTATTTGATTAATTGTCTTAATTAATCCAATCAAGGTTAAAGTCGTTTTCGGATCCATACGGTCACGAATCCCAACAAATTCCACAACACTCAGACCCAAAATGATAATTGTACTTTTGAGTGCTGACACGATTGGCTATAGGGGGTCAATGAGAAGTCAAAGATTTTATTTTTAACAAGTATATGATTGGAAGTAGATATCGTAATTAAACCAGAATCGCAAAATCCCCAATTTATATTTTACTAGCGATTGTCCTCTCCGAACTTCTGCGTCGCGACCACACAATGGAGTGACACGTGTCCTTTCTTTGGGCGGGTTTCAGTTGAGCCTCTTCGTAACTTTCAAAAGCTCTCTCTCTCTCTCTCTCTCTCTCTTTCAATGGCTATTCAATAAATTTCCTTCTCTAGTTTATAACGTTACTAAGAACCACCCTCCCCCTATACAACCACTGTTTGTAGTTTTCCCATTCAATTAAGTTTGCTGTTGTCAACTCTTTTTTTCCATTTTTAACTTTCAAAATAATTTCTGTTCATTTCATCGATTCATTTCCATTTCTGCGCTTTTTTATCTAACAACACAGAAAAAGATGGGATTACTGAGCAGTTTACTGGGAATTTTCGGCTTTGGAATTGGTTTTCTCTTTGGTCTCTTGACTGGGTTTTTCTGTTTCCTGTACCCTCCATCAGAAGACATGAACGTGCGCACCCTCAAATTCTCAATCAGTTCTACATTAATTTTTTTTTTCAAATTAATTCAACTTAAAAATCTTTCTGATATCAGAATGGTACTTCATTTTTTCCATATTTTTTTTTGGTTTAGGAAGCTGAAACGAAGCCAATCAGTGAAGTTGATGATGCACTTATGTTAGAAGATATGATGTCTGAGATTCCTCTGTGGGTAAAAAGCCCTGATTATGAACGAGTGAGCATCTCCTCCTCAACCTTTCTATATCCCAAATTAAATCTTCTTTTTTTCTTTTACTTTTTTTTATTGGAATCTGTTTTGGTTCTTCCTTAGGTTGATTGGCTGAACAGATTCCTTCTAAACATGTGGCCTTTCCTTGACAAGGTACATATGTTTATGTGGCATGTGTTTGTGTGTGTTTAAACGCAGGGAGCACTAATTTTTCTATTTCTCAGGCGATTTGTAAAGTGATTAGAACCACTACAGAACCAATATTTGCTGATTACATTGGGAAATATAATATTGAATCGATCGAATTCAAGAACCTTAGCCTCGGAAATCTTCCGCCAACTATTCATGGTGAGGTTGTCCACCAACTTCTTTCGATGGTAAAGAGTTATTGTAAGAAAACGAAAATTTCTTCGCCTCTATTCGACAGGGCTTAAGGTGATGGAGACAAACGAGAGGGAATTAGTTATGGAACCAGCAATGAAATGGGCAGGAAATCCAAACATTGTTGTTGCTATAACTATTGTATCTATACAAATCAGAATTCAGGTGATGATCATCTTCATCATTATTCATATGATATTTCCTTATTTTACATTTTTCTTCTTGTATTGTGCTTCTGATGAATCGCAATACCTCACTCAGTTGGTGGATTTGCAAGTGTTTGCTGCTCCGAGGATTACTTTGAAGCCTCTTGTGCCAAATATTCCCTGTTTCGCAAACGTAGTTGTATCATTGATGGACAAGGTTGCAATTAAATTAAGCTTTCTTTAATTAATAAGCTCTTCGACTCAATACAGTTCGAGTTTTTCTTGATCGATTCGATGTTAAAAAAATCCTGCAGCCACATATAGACTTTGGAATAAAGGTATTAGGTGCTGATATCATGTCCATCCCTGGCCTTTATAGATACATTCAGGTAATAATTATCCATTACTTCTGATCACAGTATCATTATCATATATATTTGCTCTTTGTAAATTTTCTTTAATTTATTTTCCTCAGGAGAGAATCAAGAAAGAAGTTGCAAGTCTGTATCTCTGGCCAAAGTGTCTCGAATTGCCTGTTCTCGATGCCTCAGCGTAATTTGTTCGACTTCAATTTCTCTCAACAACACTCTAATTCTTTGATTAATTTCTTACATCCTCACAATAATGAAAATATATATATGAAATGTGTGTGTGTTATTTACATTTTCTTTTTGCAGTGTGGCTGTGAAAAAGCCAGTCGGGATTTTACACGTGAAAGTGTTGCGTGCATCGAAGCTTCTGAAGATGGATTTGCTAGGCTTATCCGATCCTTACGTGAAGCTAAGCCTAAGCGGCGACAAACGACCTTCGTCGAAGAAAACGACCGTAAAGAAGAAGACATTAAACCCCGTTTGGAACGAGGACTTTAAGCTCTCCGTAAAAGACCCTCAGTCTCAAATTCTCCTCATAGACGTCTTCGATTGGGACAAGGTTCACTTCAGTTCATATTCAACCATTGAAAGAATAAGAATTTTTCGTTCTTTTGAAGCTCAATATTAACATTTTTGTATGTATAAAAGGTGGGCACACATGATAGATTGGGAAGTCAAATGTACCCAACGAAGCTGCTAACGGCGAACGAGCCAAAGGAAGTAACCCTCGAACTGTTGAAGGACACGAGCAAATCGATCGAGCCTCACGGCGGAAGCAAGAAACAGAGAGGGTTGTTAACGCTTGAGCTCAAGTATGCGCCTTTCAGAGAGGATTTACTAAGCGATAGTTTTAGTGGAGTTATTGCGGAAGGGTATAATCGTAAAAGCAGCGTTCTCCAACGGGATGATCCAAGTGGAGCTGGCTTACTTCTCGTGACAGTGCAAGGCGCTCACGACGTGGAGGGTTCGCGCCATAATAATCCTTACGTCGCGGTGATTTTCAGGGGAGAGACTAAAAAATCAAAGGTAATTTTTTATTATTATTTTCTTAACAAGGGCGTAGTCTCCAGTGTTAGGGGTATGGGTGATTCTGCTCCCTCATATTTCGAAATGTCACTTGTTAAATGTGCTGCGTAACGATGCTCACGTGCGTTTAAGTCAAAGAAGAAGAGTTATGAGAGTTTTAAGTTGATTAAAATGAAATTCTCTTACGTATTAAATTCATCTCAACTAGCGGTTACATTAATGTTTTGGCCCAAATAGGTTCATTGGTGATTAAAAGCGACATTTTAGAATATGGAAACTAGAACGGAAACGCCCATACCCCAAACACTGAACTAAAAACGTGGTCATTCCTTTTAATAAACCATATGTTGACAGTTCACGGTTGATTTTACATATTTGAATAGCCGTAGCAGATGAAACTTTTCGCACATTTGCAGATGATGAGGAAGACTCGAAACCCACTGTGGAACGAAGAGTTCCAATTCTTGCTCGAAGAACCTCCATTGAAGGACAACATCCATATCGAAGTTGTCAGCAAAAGGACGAGCTTTAGCCTCTATTCGAAGGTACGTTACTTACAAAATATATGATTGAAAGTCGCATCATAACTGCAGTAATCACAATCTTGAAACTGCACTTAAGAAAGATCATATTATACATACAGTAGAAACTCTATAAATTAATACGGTTGGGACAGGCCAAATTTATTAATTAAAAGAGTTATTAATTAATCGATAAATTAATAATTATTAATTTATCGATAAATTAATATTTTATTAATTTATAGTGTATATAACTTTCAAACTTCCCAAACATCAAATGCAAGGGGAAATTTCTTGTTGACCTATGAGAAAACAATGCCAGGAATTCTTACAATGATAAGGACAACTAGAGATAATGTGCAAGGGTAAATTGATTTCAACAAAAAACAAATGACAATTGATTCATTTTTCAAGTAATCTTTGTTCATGTAATATGAGAATGTTTTTACTTATGGAATTATTAATTTATAATTTATACGGGACCTATAGAATTATCAAAAGTCTATTATCTTATAATTTTAGAGAATTATTAATTTAGTACGTTATCCCCAAGTCGGGACCGGCCGGAAATATTATATTAAAGAGTTTATTAAATTATCGAGTATTAATTTATAGAGTTTTTACTGTATATAGTTCAATTAGTACTTTTATTATTGCAGGAATCTTTAGGGCATGTGGACATTCATCTTGGTGATGTCGTGCACAACGGTCGTATCAATCAGAAGTACCATTTGATAGATTCAAAGAATGGTGTTATTCATGTTGAGCTAAGGTGGAAATCCATATGATCCATTGTTAGAAGCAACTATGATATCCTCCATATATATGAAGGTTTTGCATGTAGAGCGTTCAATTTTAATTCATAAGACGAGAAGATTTCTGAATATCGGTTAAGCCAAGTGTTGGAAGACATATAACAATTAATTGGAAGACTGTTATTATAAAGTTTCCTATTCATAATACTAGTGTGTTTATCACACCCAATAAGTGTGCAAATAATTTAAGTATTTATATTTTGAAGATTTTATTAAGTTATTTAAAAAATAAAATTTTATTTTAAGGATACAATTGCAATAAATTAAAGGGTAAAGTCCGCTATACCCCTACGTAGTTTTACTAAAATGCAAGATATGATTTTTTATAAACATCCTTATGATTTTGAATAGCACGGTCAACACTTTCCACGCGTGTTTGCATCACATCCGCTGCTACTGCGACTACGATAGGATTTTACCACATATATTTGAAAGAATATGACTAAAAGACCCCTCTAAGTCATCATGTTCTTCCCAATGATTATTTAAAAAAATGGCATTTGACATAGTCAACGTTAAAAAATAGCCTCCTAAATGGTAAAAGACCAATGTACACTTACTTTGCGTGAAAGACTATTTTACCCTTCTTTAGTGGCAATCAACAACACTTAACGAGAATCTGAAAAGGCAACAGTAAATAAAAAAGCACCCATTAACCCTTTCACTTTACATTCACGGGCCTTTGCAAAATCGATCAAGATTCCCTCTTCTCTTCACACCTTTCTTCACAGTCGAATTTCAAGCTCCGAATCCATGGCATTTCAGGCGAGATCCCAAACAGTGAAGGTAATTTTTTTAATTTATGAAGAATCCGTCGGCAATTGAAGCTCCGAATTGCACGGGATCCTAATTTGAGGTCGCAGGCTACCCTAATTCGAAGCACAGGGTACTCGTACTTGCAATGGTAGGGGACCCGTGCTTTGAAGGTCAGGGATTCGTGTGGAAGTGCAGGGGATCCGTGGGGCAAAGCGCAGGGGTCCATGCAATGGACTCGTGCTTTGTCGCGCTGGGGACATTTGAAGCATAGCACAGGACCCATGCTTGCTAGCGCTAGAGACCCGTGCGATGCCGCGCTGGGGACCCGTGCGTGCCAGCGCGGGACGCTCGCAACATAGCACGGGACCCGTGCGCGCTATCGAGGGACCCGTGCGCGCTATCGAGGGACCCGTGCGTGCCAACGCGGGGACCCGTGCTTTGTCGCGCTGGGGACCCTCGAAGCATAGCACGGGACCCGCGCGCATAAGCACGGGACCCATGCTTGCTGTGCTGGGGACCCGTGCGCGCTAGCGAGGGACTCTCGCAACATGCGCGCGGGATCCATGCTTGCTGTGCTAGGGACCCGTGCGCGCTAGCGAGGGACCCGTGCTACATAGCACGGGACCCGTGCTTGCTAGTGTTGCGGACCCATGCGTGCAACTGCTGTGGACCCGCACATAAGAGCAGGGGTCCTGCGCAGCACGCACGGGTCCCCAGCGCAGCATAGCTGAGAGTCCCACTTGAGGGCGTTGTGGACCAGTACGTGCATGGCACTAGCCCCGTACGTAAGCTCAGGGTCCCCGCACAGCATGGCAGGGAACCCGTGCTTTAAATAACTTATCATTCGATCTAATTAGCTTACATTTCTTTTTTTAGGTTACATTAAATAAGCAAATTGCCGGAGGCAACGATGACCGTGATTGCCGGCTACATATCACGTCACGCTACTGCGAAACGAGCTAGAAGATTGTCGATTGGCTAAACGAGGATGAGCTGGCAGTGCTTAAGGAAGGGAGTCCGTTCGACAATCTCGTCGACGCTGCCGCCGGTTTCAATCTATCGACGTAGATGTTGTGGTATCTCATAAAGAGACAAGCAGAGCTTCACGATCGTGATGAGCTTTGGATGATCCTCGGGAAGAAACCACTCTGTTTTTCAAAAACGGAGTATTGCCTAATCACGGGGCTGAAGTTCGCAGCCGAACCGGCAGTGAACGCCCGGGAGGAATTCATCCAGCGACATTTCCCGACAAAAACAGCGGTGACGATTCATTTGTCGAACGTTGAGCAGCGGTTGGAGGAGTTGGCTGCCAACAATATGGTTCGCGTCAACGACGAGAAGTTAAAGTTGGCGAACCTCTACTTTGCCGGCTCCGTCTTGCTGTCCCGACGTTCCAAGAAGGATACCACCCTTCCTTCTTGGATTGTTTATTTGGTCGAAGACTCGGCGTCCTTCGACGGTTACCCTTGGGGCACCGTGGCTTTCCAAGCGGCAATAAGATCGCTAAAACGAGATCTAAAGGAAGTTAAGGAGAGTCTGTTGGTCCGAGGATTCGTACATCCACTTCAGGTTAGGGTTTTATCTTTGAATGATCTTGTGAGGTTAGGATTTTGTCTGGTTGCTAAAATTGTTTGTTTCTTTGGTCTTCAGATATTAGCGTACGAATGCGTACCGAAGCTCGCTGAGAAATACGATGAAGTAGAGAGTTGAGCATGTGAGGCCGCATAATGCATGGCCGCGTATATGCTGGTGGGTGACGAGGGAGTGGCATAGGAAGGGATGTCCGAAGTTGTCCGCTATTGCCAAGGCCGCGCATGGGTCCCAAGTACGAGGGTTATTAATGCCGATCGGAGAAGAGACGCAGGCCGGCTATCTTCGGGACAACGACTTGGGCGGCGGCGAGCGAGACGATGTGTACGATAGGGTGGTGACCCTACTCATGGACAGAGTGGACGTTACGTGCACTCGGCGGGCGGGGTTGCAATAGAAGCCAATTATGAGGCAGAATCCGTCCCTCATCTCCCTATTAGATCACGGCAAGACGAAGAGAGGGGCATGAGCTCTGATTATGTGCCGCCGTCCATTCATGGAGGCCACTTCGATATGCCGCCAAGATCGCCGCCACACGCAGGGCCATCGCACGGGTATGGGTATCCCTCGTCGGAGCAATTCGACGAATTTTCACGCCGCATGGACGGACAGTTCGACGAATTTGGCGGTCGGTTCAACACACTTAGAGGTAGGTTCGAGCAGTTCAGAAACGACTTTGCGCAATTTCGAGACGACTTCTCGCAATTCCGAGACGATTACGCTCGACGCTTCGAGACGTACGAGGAGCGATTGAACTCGATGCAAGGGTTGGGGAAAGCATCGGAGTAGTTGCGCAGTCGTTGCAAGAGCTACGGAACGACTGGACAAGTTTATTCGGTCCATACACACATACCGACGCGCCGTATCATGGTAACTATCTTTACCCCTAATTCAAATTTAATTACGGGCGTAGCTTACAATATAATATGCATCGTAGGCGACGAGCCGACCGAAGGGGCGTGGGATGCATTTGTGATACCGGATCCACCCAGTTCGACGACCACGTGGGGATGGGATGGGGCCGTGGATGGGACTCGGCGTCTTACGTTGCACCTCAATGGGATGATGACGTCGACCGACACAGCGAGCATTATCATGAGGTGGACCCATCGACTTGGAGGGGCGTTGACTGGGATCAGTCGACTGGTGCGACTACGGCAGACAAGGGAAAAGCTGTGGTCGAGGCGACCCCGGAGGAGCGGCAGAAAAATCCGTCGAGGTGGCTGCAGTCGCCATACACTGAGCCTCCCTCGACTGGTCATGTGGATGTGAGGCTCTCAGCCGTGGATGTTCATCTTTCCAAAAAACTCCTTATGTGGGGGGCCGTAGAGCACAATACAGGCCTTGGCGGACGACGACTACGTTAGAACTGGGTTAAAAAATTTTTATATAGCCTAGAATTTCAAAGAAGAACCTCTCCTTAACATCGTAATGGTCTTCCACTAGAATTTTTTATGTACTTGAATAACGTCAAAGTGCTCATTGCTTAGCAGAAGGAAAAAAGAAAATAGAATTCATATTCAAAATAAGTAAATACAAAACAAGCAACCCTGACCAGCAAAACCGTTTCTACGTAAGAATAGTCGTTCTATGAAGGAACTATGTAATTCCTGAAAACTATATTCATTCTACGTAAGATTTCATTTGATTGCACTTGTTGTAGATTAATTTCACCATTTTCTCTATCTCATGTGTAAAGAAAAATTTAGGTGAAATATGTTTTGTTCTGTCACCTTTAATATATCCTTCCTTTAATTGAGCAATAATGCTGCATTATTTTCATATAAAATCGTTGGGAGTAATTCTTTCGATAACAACCCACAACAATGTCGTATATGTTTAATCACTGATCGCCAAACACATCCTCGGCTGGCTTCACAAATAGCTAGAATTTCTGCATGATTAGATGGAGTAGTCATTAAAACTTTGTTTAACTGATCGCCACGAAATAGTGGTTCCACCATATGCAAATAAATAACCAGTTTGCGATCGAGCATTATGTGAGTCGGGAAACCCAGGATCAACATGCCCAACGAAATCTACTTGTAACTCATCAAAATAGAACAATCACATATCAGTTGTTCCTTGAAGGCACCAGAATCTTCATTTAACTCCGTTCCAATGTCTAAGAATTAAAGAGAACTGTATCTTGACAATAAATTTACAACAAATGCTATATCAGGTCGCGTATGACTCGTAAGATACATTAGTGCTCCAATGACACTAAGATATGGTACTTTAGGACCAAGTAATTCCTCATCATTTTCACGTGGTCTGAACGGATCCCTATTCACATCTAATGATCGAACAATTATTGGAGTATCCGATGGATGAGTTTTGTCCATGTGAAATCTCTTTAGCACCTTCGTATAAGTCTGTTGATGGACAAATATACGGTTTTTTAGATACTCAATTTGGAGTCCAAGATTAAATTTTGTTTTGCCTAGATATTTCATTTCGAACTCCTTTTTCAAACAATCAACAGCTTTCGATAACTCATCAGGAGTTCCGATTATATTGATATCATCAACATATACTGCAATAATAACAAACTCTTTTTCAGACCTTCTCATAAAGATGCAGGGGCAAATTTGATCATTTTTATACCCCTCTTTCAATAAATATTCACTTAGGCGTTATACCACATTTGTCCAGATTGCTTTAATCCATATTTGTTTAGTATAATTGAGTACTCATCTCGATGTCCCGAATTTTCAGGCAACTTAAATCCCTCGGGAAGTTATATATATCGCTATCAAGTGTACCATTTACATACGCAATTACAACATCCATAAGATACATATCGAGCCCTTCACGTACTACCAGAATTAAATAACGAAAAGTAGTTGCATCCACCACACGAAAATATGTCGGCTCATAATCAATACCAGGTCATTATGAAAAACATTGTGCAATAAGGCGTGCTTTGTATCTTACAATTTCACCGTTTTCAATTCTCTTGGAAAACCCAAACAGGCTCCACATTTCCTGGTATACAGACTACAGGCTCGAAAACTTTTCGTTTCTCAAGTGATTTTAATTTTTGCCTCGATCGTATCTTTCCATTTTGGCCAATCTTTTCGTTGTCTGCATTCGTTTACAGACCTTGTTCATAATCCTCATTCTCATTCATCTCATTCATTTCATTAGTTTCATGTAGTGCTACGTTAAATGAGAATTTATTTGATGCATCAACCAATAGCAGAAAATATTTAAACGATCCACATGATGGAGGTATTGGCCCACAGTCACCATGTATACGTTCCAAAAATACAATAAATCCATTCTTTACTTTCATTGGTGATGATCGAATAATTAACTTCTCTTTGGAGCAAGCGGCACAAGATAATTCATAGATTGAAGAATCCTCTGGTTCTTTATAAAATGATCATATGAATTTTCAATTATCTTTCGCATCATAATTGAACCGGGATGGCCTGATCGGTCATGCCAAACACTAAATATACTATCATCGGTAAACTTCTGGTTTATAATAGCATATGATTCAAGTTTTCTCAGATATGCATAATATAACCCGGAGTCAAATGAAGGTAAGATTTCAACGATTCTTTTACCATTCGAAATCGCTGTCATGTGCAAATATTCAACGTCTCATTTTCCTGCTGTCTCAACAAAATATTCGTTATTTCTAATAACTTTAAAGTTTAATAAATTTCTTTGAGATTTTGGAGAATATAAGACATTTTCAATTATTAGCCTTATTCCTCTAAGTAATAAAGTACTAGCTCTTTCGGAGCTTTTAATTATACTTTTGCTACCCGATATAGTATTAGCACTCTCTCCTTTTCATTTCAAGAGATCAAAATATTTCTTATTTCTCCAAATCATATGAGTCGTTGCCGCAGTCTGTATGACATAATTCTCCATTGCACATGCTCGTATACATTGTATAAACATCCTTAATAACAAGGACATAATAACCATTATTATTGACACAAAGCACGCAAACATACAAATGACTTAACACAATGATACATGTAAAATAAGCATATAAAACACACATAATTAAAGCATATGATAATAACACGTAAGGGAAATCACATCAAACTTATTGGAAATATGCGGCCTCGAAATGGGTACTTTCATCATTGACAACCAGAAGTAGAGGCAAGTTCGCCGTGAACAAGATTCGTTATTTCTTTCCTTTGTCCTTTCGATAACTAGTAGATAACATGTGCGTTTCATGTGAGAACAGTACTTTTTTTTGTGTACATGAACGAAGTTTTTATTAATATATACTCAACGCGTATATCAATATTGAAGAAATGAGAGCTATTTTCAGTTGAATTACATACTTTACATTGCAAGCAAAGCAGAAGATATTTGCATATCTGATGTAATGAAAAACGAATAGGTTCATCATGGTCGTTCATTAGAATGAAACAATTAAAATTTTATAACTGAACACATCTAGAGGTATACAAAGAAAAAGGTAAAATGTAGTACGACAGCACGGTGATGGCCACTAAAATTCTCAACTAGTAAGATATATGGTTCTAGACTTGATAACAATTATGCCAAAAGTGTAGCCAGCGTGAGCGCTCTCCTGGCTCCAAAAGAACTTGGGTCATCAACTCCAAAATGCAATGCTTTCGAACTCTGCAGTCTTAGTAGCAATAGTTAGTCATACCACATAGCTTTGGAAATGACATGAAGGATGAAATATAAATGGCATTGTAACGAAACATACTATTGTTTCATTCTTTCTCTTCCACGGTTAATGTTGTGACTCTCTATTCGCATATGTTGAGAACTATAATTGCATATTGCCATAGGACTGGATGACCTGGTGTCTACTAACATAAAACATAATAACTAATTAGAGTTTAATGTGTTTGCTATTTTGATTTGTCTAGAACAAAATCTAACATAAAAGAAATTGAGCTTTGTAAACTCAAAAACTGAATGTATGTACGGGTGTTCTTCGTAGCCGGTTAGAAAAAATAAATTTGTCAGAATACAAATAATTTACGCTTCATGTAATACTAACAGAAGAACTTAAAGAATTATCAGTCGTCTATGTAATGTAACTAATGCAATTCGGATTGTGATGTTTTTCTGAAGATGAAATTTCTTACAAATATAGAAGGCGTACCCTAACTTACCATTTAATTAAGAGAAAACAGAACATATTAAAGCAACCAAAAAATACAAATTGATGTAGGATTTAAAGGTTAATTATTAACAATAATTAACACTAATTAATATATTGCTTCTTTTTATGAAATCCAACTACATTATGATAGACTTAATTGAAAAAGTGGAACCATGCCTTTATTATTAGTGGAACAACAAGTTAATTTTATCGCATGTGATTTCTCCATATGTCGCACTATTATTATTGTCACAACAACTACCCGCATGTATGTACAGTGATATCCAAAACTTTTTTCAGTAGACAAAGAGTTATTATTATAAATAAGCTTAATAAAAAAGAATTAAAAGAACGTACCACACGTTAGAATGTCGTGGTAAACAACATTTTTGCTCCACGTCCCATCAACATCTTGATTCGTCTGTGATTTAATTAAAACTTTATTATTGGACATTGAAGTTCCTCTAGTTAAATGTTGTCCATGGAGAATACAGGCTGTGGAAAGTAAACACCAACAAATGGTAATGTTTGCCCTTGTGCTTTTGTCATAGCGATATGGCAAGTGCTTGTTTAAACACAGTAATTGTCATAGCGAAACACAGACGCAAATGAGAATTGTTCTTTTGTCAAAATCGATATGGCAAGTGCTTGTTTAAAACAAGGGAAAATATTATTATTGGAAACTTATCTCGAACAAATGTAATTTCATTACTTTGTACCTCATTGAAGACATCTGTGTTTCGATCAATTGTTTAATCGTGGATTCGCCCGACTCCATTATTTTGTTTACCACTTTTGAAGGTTGTTATCACTACAAGTGCTCGTTAACCTATGACACATAATAATTATATTAATATAGAAAACTTTATTTTGGTATGCAAATATTTCTGAAAAACAAAAAAGTCAATTACCACGAAGTTAGTTCATCTGTTTCATCTGATGGTGGATTGATTAGCAAACATGCAGTAGATGTGGACTTCAATAGAAAAACACCTGAAATCTGTAAAAAAATTTACGATAGATATTTTCTCAACATGCATGCAATTTAAAAGTATTTGAAAATAATACAAAGAATACCTTGATAAACGTGGCGCCTTAAGTTTGAAAAGCCTACAATTGTTTGGAAGACATCTTTTGCAAATATTGACCTTCACTCACAGCTAGATCATTCATAAGTTAACTACAATGCTTTGAAACCTGAAAAATGATAGCATATCAAAAGAAACATATTTCTAATTATTTCTCTACCTCTCATTCATTGATATAACTTCCCTTTATAGCCTATCGACCCACTCCGCGAGAACTGGAACAACGATTTTACCTTCATGATAAGCCCTAACACTCCTGAAAACCAATATATATGTACCAATGTAAAGACACGCACTACTTAAGAAAATGCATTGTAAAATGTTTACCTGAAAGTAGGTTCTCTTCCGACTCGCCAATAACATGAGTGAAGCTGAAAAACTTGAAAGATTTGTTCGTGAAATCAAGCGGCTCCTCAACCTCGGAGACAGTTGTTGATGGATTCAAGATCAACTCTATATTAAGATTAACATTCGGATAGCGAGGGTTTATTTCTTTCACGCTGAGATTTGTTAGAACATACGTTTTTTGGTTGCAACGTGCGGTCGAAATGTTTCATAGCGCTTGAAGAAATAACCCCATGAATTGGTGTGCCCTGAATAGTTGGATGTGAAGCGTTAAACGAGTTTGATACTCAAAGAGGAAAACAGTTGGAATCAATTAATATGAGTTTCCGTATAATTTTTTATCTTGTCCTGAATCCGCTACCTGCCTAGAGACAACAATCTTTATCGCACCACGTCGATCCTCGCTAGGTACAGATTTAACTGGAAGGACCGTGAGACCTAAGTTCCCCTCGTTGTTGTTGTGGATCCGAGTTTCAGTCGCAAGGAATACCTAAATTCGTAAAGTATAGCACATCAACGATGAAACATGCCAACATATACATCTATATATACGTCTGAATTTGTCATTAGTTCAACCTTTTCAAAAAAATTTCCTATCAAATTTTCATTAACATGTACACTAACATGCATTGCATCTACATTGATGGACATATATAATAATCAATACATTGCATGCAACACTAAGGGTGATATGCCCCACTTTACAAATTCCTTTTTTTTTACGTACCATGCACACGACATAAGCAACACTAAGGATCGTAAGTGCCGTAAGGGTCAGAAAGGCAACAATAATTGAATTTACTGACATCTACACATCAATACCTACTTGACTAAAATTATTACAGATAAGTACCCCATGTCAGAAATTTTTACACATAGGTACCCGATTTAATGTTTACCAGTTTCTTCAGTCACGCCGTACCTTCCTGTGTGTGTATGGAGTACCGTAACATGTTGATATATGGTACCTAAATGTGTTTGTACGACGTACCTTATGTGTTAAAGATGGCGTACCTAAATGTGCTAATACGGCGTACTACTTTCTCAAATGATGTACCACAATACGTTGATATAGGGTACCTAAATGCGTTGTATGGCGTACCTGCGGCAGATCGGGTACCTATCTGCAAAAAATTTATTCTACTAGGTACTTACATATAAAAAAATCTAACTGGGTACTAAATTACAAGTTTTTTTCCAGTGGGTATTTTGTGTAAAGACCCTTGAATTTATAGAAACTATTACTTTGTAAATACGCTCTATATATTTTTAATAACTGAATTTGAAAATCCAATGAAGGAATGACGTATTTGGGAAGTTGTTTATATTCTAATAACAGTTGAATTAAATAGTTGATTTTCTTATGAATTATTTTTTATTTTTGATTCATAAATATATAATACAATTTAAGGACATATTGGTCAATTCACAATAGGATAAAACATATTCTCTATTCGCACTTTTAATATATAACATGTCCACGGCATAAGTAACACTAAGGACCGTATGTGCCATTACGGGTCATAAAGGCAACAGTAATTGAACTTATAGTATATTACTTTTTAAATACGTTCTATATAATATTAGTAATTGAATTTTAAAAGTCCAATGAGAGGGATGGCATATTTGGGAGGTTGTTTATATTCTAGTACCAGTTGAATTAAATAGTTGGTTTCTTATGAATTATTTTTTATTTGATTCATAATTATAGAATACATATTGGTCAATGCACAATAGGATAAAACATATTCTCTATTCGCACTTTTAATATATAACTGTGCACGGCATAAGCAAAACTAAGGATCGTAAGTGCCACTAAGGGTCATAAAGCAACATTAATTGAATTTATAGTATATTACTTTGTAAATACGTTCTATATAATATTATTAATTGAATTTTAAAAATCCAATGAAAGGAATGGCTTATATGGGAGGTTGTTTATATTCTAATAAAAGTTGAATTAAATAGTTGGTTTCTTATGAATTATTTTTTATTCATAAAGAATATAAATTAAGGACATATTGGTCAATTCACAATAGGACAAAATTCTCCATTCGCACTTTCAATATAGAATAGATTCAACAAGGTGTTTGGGCGTGCGACAAGTTCTCGATCAATGGCCCAAACCACTGCAACGTTAGCATTGCTCATTGTTACCCCCAGATTTTCCAAGTCAAAGGCAAAATACTCAAAGTTAGTTATAACGAACCAAACCCACGAATTAGCCAAAGTATGGGACACGGCGCGAGGGAAAACGCTTCGGACCCTTCAAGTACCTTCTCCAAGGGGTCTTGAAGTCGAACCTTTGAGCCGCGGGGATGTCTCGAGAACATTTCCCGTGGAGGCACACCACGTTGTTTCAGCCTTCAAAGGGTGAACTCATCTTTCGAAGACGAGCGTCGAGAGGTCATCTGGAGAAGTGCCCTCTTGGGGTTCAAGAAAGTAAAGGGATACACGGATTGAGGAAAGTCGTTCGTCCTGCGTTGAGAGAGATACCCCTGGAATCCGAAACGGAAGTACAAGTTCGCCACCTCAGACACCCGATCGACCGGGACGAGCCCTTGTTTGAGCATGCTTCTCAATTTCAAGTTGGGCCTCGACCAGTTGGCTCCGCAGGCGACCGGCTTCTGGGCTTCCTCATAAGCCATCGGTGTCATCTCCATGTTACCGGCTCGAGAAGAAGTCTCCAGGAGGAATTAAATTTTGAAAAGCGAAGTCGAGGAAATCCACGTGAGGAGCGGCTCGATCTGCTTCATTTTCGGAGAGACCGTTACCAACACGCTCGAGGAAGGAGTCGCCAGGAAAAATTTGGATTTGAAAGAACGAGTCGAGGAATTGAAGCTTCAGCCAACTCTCTCCTTCGCTACAAAATAATCGAGTAAAATGCCTGAAAGGATAATTAAAAATTGAGAAACAAGACTGGTGGATCGACCGCATTGGAAATAAACAGCAAAAACGGAGATTTTCTAGCTGTAAAACAGCGATTCTAGATTCAGATAAAGAAGTGCGCAAAAGGTTAGATAATACGATAACCGTTAGGTCAAAACATCACTATAGCAAAAGCAAGACCAAATTACAGAAAAGAAAAGTCAAGACAAAAGGAGCGCTCTCGGGGCATTGCATATAAGGCCGAGTACGGTCCAAACATTACGAGAAAGCATAAGGGCGTCAGTTGGACCCTCCAGCCGAAGGCTCGGCCACCTCGTCAGGGATAACTGTGGCTATTTCCTCGGTCCTATCTTCCCCATCAGCGTGTGACTCGAGCATATCCTCCTCAGGAGTGGTAGAGATGGAGGTGACTTCTAAGGGAACCTCGCTTCCTTCGGCTCCGCCTGATAGCCGCCCTCGGGAGTGTCCTTGAGGGTGCGATGCACGTAGAGGAAGTCGAAGATGTGACAAGAACGATCGTAGCCATGCTTACAAAGTTGGGAGATACATCCATGAAACCCGACGCTGAAGTACTTGAACATCTCAGCGCGGAAAGTGAGTTTGGAAACGAAGCGTGAGACATGGCCTACTCTAGTTGATGGCGAGTGATCTCCTCTTGCTCTCTCTTTATCTCCTGCTCTTTGCGCTTGGCCTCCTATTCAGTGCGGGCAGACGCGGCTTGAGCGAATTGGGCGTGGAGACCTTCAAGTTGCTTCAGCAGCTCCTCCCCCTTCTTAATGGCTTGAGTGTTCGCTTGGTTCGCTTCTTCCAGTTTCTTCTAAGAGTCTTGGCTCGCTCGAACCAACGAACCATGCTTGTCCGAGAGATGGAGAGACGCCTAATCGCCTCGTAGATGAGAGCAAGGCTCTACGAGAAAGGAGAGAAACCATTAATACTGTAAGAAGATAATTTCATATATGAAGTACCATACCTGTCCCGATGTAAGAGAGACGTCATGGAGTAAGTCGGGGGTCGACAGGCCCTGAGCTTCAAGCAGTGGAGGGGCCGAGGATTCCGTGGGAGGTTTTGCTCTCTTTGTAGAAATTCCCCTTGGAGATGATGTGGCCCGATTAGGGGCTGATTTGCGAACACCCAAGGACGATGTCGGCGCTTTACCTTTCCCTTTCGATCACGTAGTTGGGGCTTTGGCAGCTGTTGGGGCGGCTAGAGGAGCCTCTTCTTCGCCATCGGCCAGGGCGATTACCTCCACTAGATCCATACGCTCGGCTGTCAGGAAAAAGCAAAAAAAGAATAATAACATAAGTCATAATGGAAAATTAGAAGACGACGATGCACGAGGTTAGAACTAATCAAATACCTAAGGTAGTGGATAGCTGAATTCCCTTCAAGCAAAACCCAAATCGGCAGAGGAGATCGTACTTAATAAGGTCAGGGGCTAGGAAGCGCCTCTCGCCAACCTTCGCTAAGAAGGTTTTTGCCGAGTCCGAAGAGTCGGGGGAAAGAGGATGTCGAATATCGATGATCGTTCCAAGTGAATGGAATGAGCTAATTTTCGGGACATTCCACGGGAGAGCGAACGAAGAAGAACTTACTCATCCAGCCTCCATGGATAAGCTCTCCAACGTTGGTAGGGGGAAAACAAATTTACCCGCCTCCTTCTGATTTATTCGCATTAGGTAAGTGATCGTGGGTAGAGACGGAGAAAAACCGAAACGACTCAAATGAATAGCTAAAGAAAGGAGAAGGCCGAAAGAATTGGGAGCAAGCTAAGCAGGCGAGATTTCATAATACTTGAAAATGTCAATTAGAAAAGGAGGAAGAGGGAACATAAGCCCCATAGCGACTTGATCTACGAATTAGGTGTCGAAGCCCTCGGGAGAGTCTCTAGCCACATCTAGAGGTAAAGGACCACGAACTTCGTGCTCGACGGCATCCTAAACGAGCTCGAAGACGAGGAATGTGCAACAAAGTAAAGAATGAGACTTTAATCCGATGCCACGGAAGACCCCGGCGACCCCTTTCAACCTCCCTAACCAAAATCTTAAAGGCATTCTTAAACTCCTTGAGATCGTAATAAGCTTCTTCGAGAGGAAGGGGAGGTAAAGGGGTCAAAAGGGAAGAAAGAGACGTGGCCGCGGCCACGGCTGAAGAGGCGGCCGCGCGTGAATCGCCTGGGCACTGGCGACCTTACCCGACGAAATTGAAATCCTATCACTTTCTAAAACAGCCCCATCTCCACTCAAATAATCCTTAGCGCTACTTAAATTAACCGATCGCTACCCACCGAGACCATATCGCTATTTGAAGAAGCCCTGTCATTGCCCGACCCAGAGGAAGAACTACTACTGTCGCTACGAGACATAACTAAGGAAAAGAAAGTGAGATGAGTGCGTACATAGTATGGAGTTCGAATTGGCGGCGAGGGATAACTCTGGAGCTCGACAAAATCAGTGGATGGTGAACAGTGAAGAGGAGAAATGAGAAAGATGAAAGGGCATATAGGTACTAGAAGATGAAGATGGACCGTTGGATGAGATTAAGATCGATGGTGAGCAAGTGCTAGGACGATTGGAAAATTTTTGGGGGGAATCTTCCCGCCTAAAGTAGTCTCCATGCGAGCCCGCGCAGATCGACACATGGCGGGCTGGAAAAATTATTTTTTGTTCGGGAAATTATATTTCTATGTGCGGGAAATCACCTCCTCTGGTCCGGAAATTATACCCTCTGGTCGATAATATTTTCAGTTAGGGAATTATATTCTATGTACGGGAAATCACATCCTCTGCTCCGAAAATTATACCTCTGGTCGATAATAGTTTCTGCTCGGGAAATTATATTCTATGTGCGGCAAATCATCTCCTCTGGTCCTAAAATATACCCTCTGGTCGGGAATATGTTTTCGAGAAATTATATTCTGTGCGGGAAATCATCTCCTTTGGCCTGGAAGCTAAGCCTCTGGTCGGAAATTCGTTTTCTGACCTGGAAATCATGGCTTCGGGCCTGGAAATCATTCCTCTGGTCGGGAAATCATACCCTCTGAGGAGGAAACATGAGTTCAGTCGGAGGGAAGAAAAGGGCCCCTATTTTGCCATGACCACTCAACGTCCAAAATTTACAACTCTTTTGGACATTAAAGGGGACTGTTGTTACCCCCGGATTTTTTCGGTCAAAGGCAAAATACTCAAAGTTAGTTATATAACGAACCAAACCCACAAATTTAGCCAACTTATGGGACAGGGTCGAGGGGAAAACGCTTTGTACCCTTCAAGCCCTACCTTTCCCAAGGCGTCGTGAAGGTCGAACCTTTGACCCGCGGCGATGTCTCGAGAACATTTCCCGAGGAGCCACAGCACGTCGTTTTAGTCTTCAAAGGGTGAAGTCATCTTTCGGGAAGCCAGTCTGAGGAGCCGGCGGTGCCAAACCTTCAGCTCTCGAGGAACCGTGGACGTCTACCCAGCGAGCCGCAAGAAACGCCGTGAGGTAGGTTCTCGAGACCTTTTCCCAAGGAGCCCTATGATTCCACCTTTGAGTCGCTAGAGAGGCTCTCGTAGGACATCCTCGAGCCCTGTACTAATACCTTTTGAGCCGCGAGGGCAGCCACGAAGGAAGTCCTTGGATTAATTACCCGAGGAGCCGTAGACCCCGAAGCCTTCACAAAGCAAGGGCGGCCGCGAGAGGGGACCTCGGGAAAGAAGCCCGAGGAGCAAGGAAAGGCAATTCCTGATGGTCCCAAGGCATACCGCGACTCCTAGCGAGAACGAAGGAAAGAAACAAGATTGTGGCCGCCACCAAATGACCCTACCATGCATAAGCCGGCCGATAAGAAACCGTACCAGGAAACCGATACAATATTGTTCATTTATTTCAATCAAGGAGTTCGTAGTCGACAGGCCAAAATCCACGAATAAGTAATTCTGAATTTTTAGTTACTTACAATCTCATTCTCGGCCATAAGATCATATATAATTGAATATGATCAGGAATTCTCTTATGACGAAGAGACATTTCTTTTCTAAACTCAACGAAATTATTCAATTTAATAGCATGTATTAATGACAAGAAAATGCAAAGGAGCTTAGTTTGTTCTCAGTTATTTTTTAACAACCTTCAAATCATAGAATAACTGAGTTTAATGAATATACACATCTATAGAGAAAAGAAGTCATTGTTATTTTCAATACAATGTTGTTGATATAACGACTCGATCTCATTGGCATTGCCACTACCATAGCTGCAAACGATTACAACAACTGAAAATATGTCCACATATAATGATCTGTTCTGATTAGCAATTTCATACCGCGGGACACGCAGTTCTATTTGGCCGATAACCGAATATATAAAATAATATATAATACAATAATATATATACTATAATGAATGCTATAATAATGATTTATAAGATTAATAGAATATTAGTATGCTAATTATTGGAAACAACCATAATTAATATATTAATGGTCTGTTTGGTTTCGAAGATTAACCCATATAATATAAATAATAAGGTGTAATATTGTGTTTGGTTTTTTATTTACTGCCCGGTATTAATAACTGAGACCATTAATAGAGTAGAAATGCTATATCTTAACTGAGTTGAAGAGGTCAGATTAATTATAATGGGCTTTTATATAATTGAATTATGTTGGGCTTTATATATGCTATTGTAACCAAACGGACCCTACTATCTAATATAAGCCCAGATAATAGAAATAATTATAGATAATAGAGTGTTTGGTTTCTTTATTACGGCCCAAAATTAATTCATCCGCCCGTGAAGCCTAATATAAATAACTTGTTATATGGAGTAAGATAAATAATCCTCGACTTATTAAATTAAATTTATATTGGGCCTTATTGCTGATCTTATAACCAAACAAAGCATAAAAATATTAGATTAGACGTAATTAATGCTTAATTTAATGAATTGAACACTAATTAAGTCATTTGAAATTGATGAAATATAACTAAAAAATATTCAGCGGGCTCCAGGCCCATAACTGGCCCGTTGGTCTTTATTTAGGTCAAGATGCAATTTTCATTACTATTTTTTGTTATTAAAATAAGCCAAATGACCTAACACCCCTTCTTTAATCTCGTCTCAATCTCAAAATAAGGACATAAATGAGAATTAGAAATAGTGTAGGCAATCATTTCCTAGGTTATAGATTACGACAAAGAGCACTATTCATAGTAACCATACACACTTATAAGTTATAAGATATATGTAACTATATACAAGAGTTTTTATATTAAAGGTCATCACTACGTTAATTCGTCCAATATTACATGTACAATCAATAATCTTTATGATGATACTCTTGAAGTAAAAGATTTATATATATTTTTTTCAATTAATTTTTAATGATATTTTTTCTTTCTTTCCTTTTCCTTGTTTATGGATCCAATACCAAAGCCTAAATATGTCTTTTTTCGTAGCATTTACAATGTTCCCGTTACAATGAGAGGCCGCTATACTTGTTGGATTATAATACTCCCTCCGTCCCGTTAATTTTATCATTTTCTATTTCGGGCGTTCCAATAATTATATCACATTTCCTATTTAGCAAAAAACTATCACAAACAATCAATATAATAATATTAAACATTCTTAAATGACGAGTCAAAATATACATTTTTTTTCCTTTTCATTTTACTATATTATTATAATAATACTATCCTAATTTGCGTGCCCACCAATATGTGATAAAGATAACGGGACAGAGGGAGTATCTAGTAATCAAGTTTTGATGAACACAAAACTTATTATTGTGTTAGTAACATATTTAATTACTGTGTAGATGAGCTCAGTACGAAAAACAGATATTAATACCTCAGGGCAACAACCGAGTGGGTCAACTGCCGGTCAACGCGGTCAACTGACAGTCAACCGGTCTCGGTCTCGGTCCCCGTCTGAGACTCCGAACTTCCATAAATAAATAGTGTGTTCCTTGCGTTGCATTCACATATCTAGCATGTGCATTGTTGAAGTATTTTAATTGTTCGATAAAATGCTTCAACGAAAACCGGTTTTCAACTTGCATTGTTTTAAAGTGGATTTAACTGGCTTTCATAAAACCGATTTATGAGGATTGAGTAGAGTATTTTTCGCTTGGTTTAAAACCCAAACTCGCTTAATCCCTCAATGCTAAAATATTTTCAAGACCTCGAGTTATTACAACTATGTATTTTAAAAGTTTTCAAAAGTGTTTGTTCACCCCCTTCTGAACAGTAAACTGGTCCTAACAATGTCTAACTGACACTTGAATATTCTCTATTCGATGTTAATTATATGGATTATAATCGAAATTTATTATAAAATATTTAATCTATAATTTGATGACATAAATGTGAGAGTTCACATTCAAAAGGAGATCAATCTGTTTTTGCCCTTTGGTTTTCTCTCACGTAGCACTAGCAAATTACTATTCCAACTTCATCTGAATAACTCAAACTAAAAAAAAAAAAAAAAAAACCACCACCAGACGAAACAGATCACAAATTAACAGTATTATCAATTAGAAGCTCAAAATGTAGTATGCATTTTTTCTAGCATCGGCCAAAATTTTTGGTGATCGAGAAACTGAACAAACCGAAGGATTAAGCCACCTTTCATTTGATTGCCTCGTCGATTGGAGGATCTCTTCATGAAAAACAGGTAAGTTCCAGAAATAAGATGTGAATGGAACATTCTATACGTAATGGTTTTAGATAATGGAAATCTGCAGATTTTGGGACGATGAATGTTGTAACGAAAATTGTTATGGTTGCAGGAAAAATTGGCAGTGGAGAAAGAAAAGATTGAGAATGTTGGGAGAGAGAAAGAGGCACATGAAGAGCAAGAAATACGAAGTTTATGATACTTTTATTTTATGTACCGTGACGATCAATCTACGTCGAAGATCTTCTAAGAGTATATAATCGATGTATGTAATTTTTATTTTGTATACGGTAAATTTATTTATAAAATTTGTACACTTATATTACGAATAGTTTAAAATTTTATAGATTTAACATATTTACGACTAAACGCCTTAGCCCGAATGGTTTCGCGGCATCATCACTACAAGTGACGTGAGATCCAGATTTCGATTCCCCTTCGTGGAATTTGAATATTTTTGACAAGTTTTACAAAAATCATATTAAAATAATTGTTATTATATTATTGTTATATTTTGATTTTGCGAATTAACTTATTATGATTTTAAATTTTATATGATCTCATTTTGTACAAAGATGGATCTCATGCTCCTAACTTTATTTACGGTGATCGTTACAGCTAATAGATAATATTTTTACGAAATTTTCCAGTATATTATTATAATTGTAATTTTTCCTTAATAAAATGTAATTCTCCTTTAAAATTATTATGACCCAAAATATATTTTATTTTGAAAGATGTTGCTCTGTCCGATGTTTGAACTATTGCTTATGTTAATTACTACGGGAGCACTTATCTGGATCTAGATATTTTTTTCGTAAGATTTTTTTCAAAAGAAGATACTGAGAAGAAACTAACGAAGATATTAAGAAGAGAAGATATAAGTTTCTTTAAATATTTGTTGTGTCTTTTTATTGTTAAATGTTTTTGTATTTTATAATAACAAGCAAGCCTCGAATTTGTTGCACTTGATATTAATGGCAAGAACTATTTAGCTTGGGTACTGATGACGAAGTTCACCTGAAAGCCAAAGGTTTAGGTGACACCATTATCGTTGGGAATGCTACAACAAATAACGGCACATGCCCATCCGACGCCAGTGGCACAATAATATCCACCACCGCTCAGGATAAGGCAAAAGCCTTGATATTTCTTCGCCATCATATTCATGAATGTATGAAAACTGAATACTTAAACGAAAAGGATCCGGCTGAGTTGTGGAACAATTTGAAAGAACGATACGACCACATGACAACTGTTATCCTGCCAAGCGCAAGGTACGTCTGGATAAATTTACGACTACAAGATTTTAAATCGGTGAATAAATATCATTTTGCGGTTCATAGAATTATTTTCACATTGAAATTATGTGGAGAAACAATCATCGATGATGATAAGCTCGAAAAACATTCACCACTTTCCATCCATCGAATGTAGTGTTACAACAACATATCGTGAACAGCAATTTAAAATGTATTCAGAACTAATATCTGTTTTATTGTTGGCTGAACAAAACAATTAATTGTTGATGAAAAACCACTAATCCCGACCGGTCGGTGCGGCTGCGCTCCTTCAAGCGAATGCTATCAGAAGAAATAATAATGATAATAATAGAGGTAATGGTCGTGAACGTGAACGTGGTGGATATCGCAGCCGAGGTCAAAGCCGAGGTCGTGGCCGGGGATACTACGGTGGTGGTTCTTTTCCGTGGTGGTTATCGTAACTCTCGTGGCGGTCATCGAAATCTTCTCCAAAAGAGGAAAAGTTACAATATTAAAGATGAAAAGAGGCACACCGAACAAAAGAATAATGATGAGTGATGCGGTCGAAAAATGACCTACCGCAAATGTGGGCTAAGGAGTTTCTTCCCGCCTTAACTTCGCCGCGCGTCTTGCCTGAAAAACTGCCGCAACAGGGTAAATTTGGGGGTCGTTCTCCCTCTTGCCTTAGTCAAGAGGGCGTTTCCATTTCAAAGTATAAGTAGCGAAGAATGTTATGTAAAAATGGTGTGAAGTGATAAAAAGTGGCTAAGTGGTTAGTAATAATGGTAGAGTGACGGTGTCGACGGATGGCGCACCCTAAGGGTGACTAACGATATTTATAGCCTCCCTAAAAGCGTACCTGGTCGAAGGCGGTTCTTCCACGTTCGCTCCACTCTGTGTTTGTGGAGATCGCATATGGCCACGATCTGGAGCGGTTTCCTGGTACGGTTTCTTACGGCCGGCTATGCATGTGTAAGGGTCATGTGTGGCGGCCACAATCTTGTTTCTTTCCTTCGTTCTCGCTAGGAGTCGCGGTATGCCTTGGGACCATCAGGAATTGCCTTTCCTTGCTCCTCGGGCTTCTTTCCCGAGGTCCCCTCTCGCGGCCGCCCTTGCTTTGTGAAGGCTTCGGGGTCTACGGCTCCTCGGGTAATTAATCCAAGGACTTCCTTCGTGGCTGCCCTCGCGGCTCAAAAGGTATTAGTACAGGGCTCGAGGATGTCCTACGAGAGCCTCTCTAGCGACTCAAAGGTGGAATCATAGGGCTCCTTGGGAAAAGGTCTCGAGAACCTACCTCACGGCGTTTCTTGCGGCTCGCTGGGTAGACGTCCACGGTTCCTCGAGAGCTGAAGGTTTGGCACCGCCGGCTCCTCAGACTGGCTTCCCGAAAGATGACTTCACCCTTTGAAGACTAAAACGACGTGCTGTGGCTCCTCGGGAAATGTTCTCGAGACATCGCCGCGGGTCAAAGGTTCGACCTTCACGACGCCTTGGGAAAGGTAGGGCTTGAAGGGTACAAAGCGTTTTCCCCTCGACCCTGTCCCATAAGTTGGCTAAATTTGTGGGTTTGGTTCGTTATAACTAACTTTGAGTATTTTGCCTTTGACCGAAAAAATCCGGGGGTAACAACAGTCCCCCTTTAATGTCCAAAAGAGTTGTAAATTTTGGACGTTGAGTGGTCATGGCAAAATAGGGGCCCTTTTCTTCCCTCCGACTGAACTCATGTTTCCTCCTCAGAGGGTATGATTTCCCGACCAGAGGAATGATTTCCAGGCCCGAAGCCATGATTTCCAGGTCAGAAAACGAATTTCCGACCAGAGGCTTAGCTTCCAGGCCAAAGGAGATGATTTCCCGCACAGAATATAATTTCTCGAAAACATATTCCCGACCAGAGGGTATATTTTAGGACCAGAGGAGATGATTTGCCGCACATAGAATATAATTTCCCGAGCAGAAACTATTATCGACCAGAGGTATAATTTTCGGAGCAGAGGATGTGATTTCCCGTACATAGAATATAATTCCCTAACTGAAAATATTATCGACCAGAGGGTATAATTTCCGGACCAGAGGAGGTGATTTCCCGCACATAGAATATAATTTCCCGAACAAAAAATATAATTTTCCAGCCCGCCATGTGTCGATCTGCGCGGGCTCGCATGGAGACTACTTTAGGCGGGAAGATTCCCCCCAAAAATTTTCCAATCGTCCTAGCACTTGCTCACCATCGATCTTAATCTCATCCAACGGTCCATCTTCATCTTCTAGTACCTATATGCCCTTTCATCTTTCTCATTTCTCCTCTTCACTGTTCACCATCCACTGATTTTGTCGAGCTCCAGAGTTATCCCTCGCCGCCAATTCGAACTCCATACTATGTACGCACTCATCTCACTTTCTTTTCCTTAGTTATGTCTCGTAGCGACAGTAGTAGTTCTTCCTCTGGGTCGGGCAATGACAGGGCTTCTTCAAATAGCGATATGGTCTCGGTGGGTAGCGATCGGGTTAATTTAAGTAGCGCTAAGGATTATTTGAGTGGAGATGGGGCTGTTTTAGAAAGTGATAGGATTTCAATTTCGTCGGGTAAGGTCGCCAGTGCCCAGGCGATTCACGCGCGGCCGCCTCTTCAGCCGTGGCCGCGGCCACGTCTCTTTCTTCCCTTTTGACCCCTTTACCTCCCCTTCCTCTCGAAGAAGCTTATTACGATCTCAAGGAGTTTAAGAATGCCTTTAAGATTTTGGTTAGGGAGGTTGAAAGGGGTCGCCGGGGTCTTCCGTGGCATCGGATTAAAGTCTCATTCTTTACTTTGTTGCACATTCCTCGTCTTCGAGCTCGTTTAGGATGCCGTCGAGCACGAAGTTCGTGGTCCTTTACCTCTAGATGTGGCTAGAGACTCTCCCGAGGGCTTCGACACCTAATTCGTAGATCAAGTCGCTATGGGGCTTATGTTCCCTCTTCCTCCTTTTCTAATTGACATTTTCAAGTATTATGAAATCTCGCCTGCTTAGCTTGCTCCCAATTCTTTCGGCCTTCTCCTTTCTTTAGCTATTCATTTGAGTCGTTTCGGTTTTTCTCCGTCTCTACCCACGATCACTTACCTAATGCGAATAAATCAGAAGGAGGCGGGTAAATTTGTTTTCCCCCTACCAACGTTGGAGAGCTTATCCATGGAGGCTGGATGAGTAAGTTCTTCTTCGTTCGCTCTCCCGTGGAATGTCCCGAAAATTAGCTCATTCCATTCACTTGGAACGATCACATCGATATTCGACATCCTCTTTCCCCCGACTCTTCGGACTCGGCAAAAACCTTCTTAGCGAAGGTTGGCGAGAGGCGCTTCCTAGCCCCTGACCTTATTAAGTACGATCTCCTCTGCCGATTTGGGTTTTGTTGAAGGGAATTCAGCTATCCACTACCTTAGGTATTTGATTAGTTCTAACCTCGTGCATCGTCGTCTTCTAATTTTCCATTATGACTTATGTTATTATTCTTTTTTGCTTTTTCCTGACAGCCGAGCGTATGGATCTAGTGGAGGTAATCGCCCTGGCCGATGGCGAAGAAGAGGCTCCTCTAGCCGCCCCAACAGCTGCCAAAGCCCCAACTACGTGATCGAAAGGGAAAGGTAAAACGCCGACATCGTCCTTGGGTGTTCGCAAATCAGCCCCTAATCGGGCCACATCATCTCCAAGGGGAATTTCTACAAAGAGAGCAAAACCTCCCACGGAATCCTCGGCCCCTCCACTGCTTGAAGCTCAGGGCCTGTCGACCCCCGACTTACTCCATGACGTCTCTCTTACATCGGGACAGGTATGGTACTTCATATATGAAATTATCTTCTTACAGTATTAATGGTTTCTCTCCTTTCTCGTAGAGCCTTGCTCTCATCTACGAGGCGATTAGGCGTCTCTCCATCTCTCGGACAAGCATGGTTCGTTGGTTCGAGCGAGCCAAGACTCTTAGAAGAAACTGGAAGAAGCGAACCAAGCGAACACTCAAGCCATTAAGAAGGGGGAGGAGCTGCTGAAGCAACTTGAAGGTCTCCACGCCCAATTCGCTCAAGCCGCGTCTGCCCGCACTGAATAGGAGGCCAAGCGCAAAGAGCAGGAGATAAAGAGAGAGCAAGCGGAGATCACTCGCCATCAACTAGAGTAGGCCATGTCTCACGCTTCGTTTCCAAACTCACTTTCCGCGCTGAGATGTTCAAGTACTTCAGCGTCGGGTTTCATGGATGTATCTCCCAACTTCGTAAGCATGGCTACGATCGTTCTTGTCACATCTTCGACTTCCTCTACGTGCATCGCACCCTCAAGGACACTCCCGAGGGCGGCTATCAGGCGGAGCCGAAGGGAAGCGAGGTTCCCTTAGAAGTCACCTCCATCTCTACCACTCCTGAGGAGGATATGCTCGAGTCACACGCTGATGGGGAAGATAGGACCGAGGAAATAGCCACAGTTGTCCCTGACGAGTTGGCCGAGCCTTCGGCTGGAGGGTCCAACTGACGCCCTTATGGTTTCTCGTAATGTTTGGACCGTACTCGGCCTTATATGCAATGCCCCGAGAGCGCTCCTTTTGTCTTGACTTTTCTTTTCTGTAATTTGGTCTTGCTTTTGCTATAGTGATGTTTTGACCGAACGGTTATCGTATTATCTAACCTTTTGCGCACTTCTTTATCTGAATCTAGAATCGCTGTTTTACAGCTAGAAAATCTCCGTTTTTGCTGTTTATTTCCAATGCGGTCGATCCACCAGTCTTGTTTCTCAATTTTAATTATCCTTTCAGGCATTTTACTCGATTATTTTGTAGCGAAGGAGAGAGTTGGCTGAAGCTTGAATTCCTCGACTCGTTCTTTCAAATCCAAATTTTCCTGGCGACTCCTTCCTCGAGCGTGTTGGTAACGGTCTCTCCGAAAATGAAGCAGATCGAGCCGCTCCTCACGTGGATTTCCTCGACTTCGCTTTTCAAAATTTAATTCCTCCTGGAGACTTCTTCTCGAGCCGGTAACATGGAGATGACACCGATGGCTTATGAGGAAGCCCAGAAGCCGGTCGCCTGCGGAGCCAACTGGTCGAGGCCCAACTTGAAATTGAGAAGCATGCTCAAACAAGGGCTCGTCCCGGTCGATCGGGTGTCTGAGGTGGCGAACTTGTACTTCCGTTTCGGATTCCAGGGGTATCTCTCTCAACGCAGGACGAACGACTTTCCTCAATCCGTGTATCCCTTTACTTTCTTGAACCCCAAGAGGGCACTTCTCCAGATGACCTCTCGACGCTCGTCTTCGAAAGATGAGTTCACCCTTTGAAGGCTGAAACAACGTGGTGTGCCTCCACGGGAATGTTCTCGAGACATCCCCGCGGCTCAAAGGTTCGACTTCAAGACCCCTTGGAGAAGGTACTTGAAGGGTCCGAAGCGTTTTCCCTCGCGCCGTGTCCCATACTTTGGCTAATTCGTGGGTTTGGTTCGTTATAACTAACTTTGAGTATTTTGCCTTTGACTTGGAAAATCTGGGGGTAACAATGAGCAATGCTAACGTTGCAGTGGTTTGGGCCATTGATCGAGAACTTGTCGCACGCCCAAACACCTTGTTGAATCTATTCTATATTGAAAGTGCGAATGGAGAATTTTGTCCTATTGTGAATTGACCAATATGTCCTTAATTTATATTCTTTATGAATCAAAAATAATTCATAAGAAACCAACTATTTAATTCAACTTTTATTAGAATATAAACAACCTCCCATATAAGCCATTCCTTTCATTGGATTTTTAAAATTCAATTAATAATATTATATAGAACGTATTTACAAAGTAATATACTATAAATTCAATTAATGTTGCTTTATGACCCTTAGTGGCACTTACGATCCTTAGTTTTGCTTATGCCGTGCACAGTTATATATTAAAAGTGCGAATAGAGAATATGTTTTATCCTATTGTGCATTGACCAATATGTATTCTATAATTATGAATCAAATAAAAAATAATTCATAAGAAACCAACTATTTAATTCAACTGGTACTAGAATATAAACAACCTCCCAAATATGCCATCCCTCTCATTGGACTTTTAAAATTCAATTACTAATATTATATAGAACGTATTTAAAAAGTAATATACTATAAGTTCAATTACTGTTGCCTTTATGACCCGTAATGGCACATACGGTCCTTATGTTACTTATGCCGTGGACATGTTATATATTAAAAGTGCGAATAGAGAATATGTTTTATCCTATTGTGAATTGACCAATATGTCCTTAAATTGTATTATATATTTATGAATCAAAAATAAAAAATAATTCATAAGAAAATCAACTATTTAATTCAACTGTTATTAGAATATAAACAACTTCCCAAATACGTCATTCCTTTCATTGGATTTTCAAATTCAGTTATTAAAAATATATAGAGCGTATTTACAAAGTAATAGTTTCTATAAATTCAAGGGTCTTTACACAAAATACCCACTGGAAAAAAACTTGTAATTTAGTGCCCAGTTAGATTTTTTTATATGTAAGTACCTAGTAGAATAAATTTTTTGCAGATAGGTACCCGATCTGCCGCAGGTACGCCATACAACGCATTTAGGTACCCTATATCAACGTATTGTGGTACATCATTTGAGAAAGTAGTACGCCGTATTAGCACATTTAGGTACGCCATCTTTAACACATAAGGTACGTCGTACAAACACATTTAGGTACCATATATCAACATGTTACGGTACTCCATACACACACAGGAAGGTACGGCGTGACTGAAGAAACTGGTAAACATTAAATCGGGTACCTATGTGTAAAAATTTCTGACATGGGGTACTTATCTGTAATAATTTTAGTCAAGTAGGTATTGATGTGTAGATGTCAGTAAATTCAATTATTGTTGCCTTTCTGACCCTTACGACACTTACGATCCTTAGTGTTGCTTATGTCGTGTGCATGGTACGTAAAAAAAAAAGGAATTTGTAAAGTGGGGCATATCACCCTTAGTGTTGCATGCAATGTATTGATTATTATATATGTCCATCAATGTAGATGCAATGCATGTTAGTGTACATGTTAATGAAAATTTGATAGGAAATTTTTTGAAAAGGTTGAACTAATGACAAATTCAGACGTATATATAGATGTATATGTTGGCATGTTTCATCGTTGATGTGCTATACTTTACGAATTTAGGTATTCCTTGCGACTGAAACTCGGATCCACAACAACAACGAGGGGAACTTAGGTCTCACGGTCCTTCCAGTTAAATCTGTACCTAGCGAGGATCGACGTGGTGCGATAAAGATTGTTGTCTCTAGGCAGGTAGCGGATTCAGGACAAGATAAAAAATTATACGGAAACTCATATTAATTGATTCCAACTGTTTTCCTCTTTGAGTATCAAACTCGTTTAACGCTTCACATCCAACTATTCAGGGCACACCAATTCATGGGGTTATTTCTTCAAGCACTATGAAACATTTCGACCGCACGTTGCAACCAAAAAACGTATGTTCTAACAAATCTCAGCGTGAAAGAAATAAACCCTCGCTATCCGAATGTTAATCTTAATATAGAGTTGATCTTGAATCCATCAACAACTGTCTCCGAGGTTGAGGAGCCGCTTGATTTCACGAACAAATCTTTCAAGTTTTTCAGCTTCACTCATGTTATTGGCGAGTCGGAAGAGAACCTACTTTCAGGTAAACATTTTACAATGCATTTCTTAAGTAGTGCGTGTCTTTACATTGGTACATATATATTGGTTTTCAGGAGTGTTAGGGCTTATCATGAAGGTAAAATCGTTGTTCCAGTTCTCGCGGAGTGGGTCGATAGGCTATAAAGGGAAGTTATATCAATGAATGAGAGGTAGAGAAATAATTAGAAATATGTTTCTTTTGATATGCTATCATTTTTCAGGTTTCAAAGCATTGTAGTTAACTTATGAATGATCTAGCTGTGAGTGAAGGTCAATATTTGCAAAAGATGTCTTCCAAACAATTGTAGGCTTTTCAAACTTAAGGCGCCACGTTTATCAAGGTATTCTTTGTATTATTTTCAAATACTTTTAAATTGCATGCATGTTGAGAAAATATCTATCGTAAATTTTTTTACAGATTTCAGGTGTTTTTCTATTGAAGTCCACATCTACTGCATGTTTGCTAATCAATCCACCATCAGATGAAACAGATGAACTAACTTCGTGGTAATTGACTTTTTTGTTTTTCAGAAATATTTGCATACCAAAATAAAGTTTTCTATATTAATATAATTATTATGTGTCATAGGTTAACGAGCACTTGTAGTGATAACAACCTTCAAAAGTGGTAAACAAAATAATGGAGTCGGGCGAATCCACGATTAAACAATTGATCGAAACACATTGAAGGTACAAAGTAATGAAATTACATTTGTTCGAGATAAGTTTCCAATAATAATATTTTCCCTTGTTTTAAACAAGCACTTGCCATATCGATTTTGACAAAAGAACAATTCTCATTTGCATCTGTGTTTCGCTATGACAATTACTGTGTTTAAACAAGCACTTGCCATATCGCTATGACAAAAGCACAAGGGCAAACATTACCATTTGTTGGTGTTTACTTTCCACAGCCTGTATTCTCCATGGACAACATTTAACTAGAGGAACTTCAATGTCCAATAATAAAGTTTTAATTAAATCACAGACGAATCAAGATGTTGATGGGACGTGGATGTTGTTTACCACGACATTCTAACGTGTGGTACGTTCTTTTAATTCTTTTTTTATTAAGCTTATTTATAATAATAACTCTTTGTCTACTGAAAAAAGTTTTGGATATCACTGTACATACATGCGGGTAGTTGTTGTGACAATAATAATAGTGCGACATATGGAGAAATCACATGCGATAAAATAACTTGTTGTTCCACTAATAATAAAGGCATGGTTCCACTTTTTCAATTAAGTCTATCATAATGTAGTTGGATTTCATAAAAAGAAGCAATATATTAATTAGTGTTAATTATTGTTAATAATTAACCTTTAAATCCTACATCAATTTGTATTTTTTGGTTGCTTTAATATGTTCTGTTTTCTCTTAATTAAATGGTAAGTTAGGGTACGCCTTCTATATTTGTAAGAAATTTCATCTTCAGAAAAACATCACAATCCGAATTGCATTAGTTACATTACATAGACGACTGATAATTCTTTAAGTTCTTCTGTTAGTATTACATGAAGCGTAAATTATTTGTATTCTGACAAATTTATTTTTTCTAACCGGCTACGAAGAACACCCGTACATACATTCAGTTTTTGAGTTTACAAAGCTCAATTTCTTTTATGTTAGATTTTGTTCTAGACAAATCAAAATAGCAAACACATTAAACTCTAATTAGTTATTATGTTTTATGTTAGTAGACACCAGGTCATCCAGTCCTATGGCAATATGCAATTATAGTTCTCAACATATGCGAATAGAGAGTCACAACATTAACCGTGGAAGAGAAAGAATGAAACAATAGTATGTTTCGTTACAATGCCATTTATATTTCATCCTTCATGTCATTTCCAAAGCTATGTGGTATGACTAACTATTGCTACTAAGACTGCAGAGTTCGAAAGCATTGCATTTTGGAGTTGATGACCCAAGTTCTTTTGGAGCCAGGAGAGCGCTCACGCTGGCTACACTTTTGGCATAATTGTTATCAAGTCTAGAACCATATATCTTACTAGTTGAGAATTTTAGTGGCCATCACCGTGCTGTCGTACTACATTTTACCTTTTTCTTTGTATACCTCTAGATGTGTTCAGTTATAAAATTTTAATTGTTTCATTCTAATGAACGACCATGATGAACCTATTCGTTTTCATTACATCAGATATGCAAATATCTTCTGCTTTGCTTGCAATGTAAAGTATGTAATTCAACTGAAAATAGCTCTCATTTCTTCAATATTGATATACGCGTTGAGTATATATTAATAAAAACTTCGTTCATGTACACAAAAAAAAGTACTGTTCTCACATGAAACGCACATGTTATCTACTAGTTATCGAAAGGACAAAGGAAAGAAATAACGAATCTTGTTCACGGCGAACTTGCCTCTACTTCTGGTTGTCAATGATGAAAGTACCCATTTCGAGGCCGCATATTTCCAATAAGTTTGATGTGATTTCCCTTACGTGTTATTATCATATGCTTTAATTATGTGTGTTTTATATGCTTATTTTACATGTATCATTGTGTTAAGTCATTGTATGTTTGCGTGCTTTGTGTCAATAATAATGGTTATTATGTCCTTGTTATTAAGGATGTTTATACAATGTATACGAGCATGTGCAATGGAGAATTATGTCATACAGACTGCGGCAACGACTCATATGATTTGGAGAAATAAGAAATATTTTGATCTCTTGAAATGAAAAGGAGAGAGTGCTAATACTATATCGGGTAGCAAAAGTATAATTAAAAGCTCCGAAAGAGCTAGTACTTTATTACTTAGAGGAATAAGGCTAATAATTGAAAATGTCTTATATTCTCCAAAATCTCAAAGAAATTTATTAAACTTTAAAGTTATTAGAAATAACGAATATTTTGTTGAAACAGCAGGAAAATGAGACGTTGAATATTTGCACATGACAGCGATTTCGAATGGTAAAAGAATCGTTGAAATCTTACCTTCATTTGACTCCGGGTTATATTATGCATATCTGAGAAAACTTGAATCATATGCTATTATAAACCAGAAGTTTACCGATGATAGTATATTTAGTGTTTGGCATGACCGATCAGGCCATCCCGGTTCAATTATGATGCGAAAGATAATTGAAAATTCATATGGACATTTTATAAAGAACCAGAGGATTCTTCAATCTATGAATTATCTTGTGCCGCTTGCTCCAAAGAGAAGTTAATTATTCGATCATCACCAATGAAAGTAAAGAATGGATTTATTGTATTTTTGGAACGTATACATGGTGACTGTGGGCCAATACCTCCATCATGTGGATCGTTTAAATATTTTCTGCTATTGGTTGATGCATCAAATAAATTCTCATTTAACGTAGCACTACATGAAACTAATGAAATGAATGAGATGAATGAGAATGAGGATTATGAACAAGGTCTGTAAACGAATGCAGACAACGAAAAGATTGGCCAAAATGGAAAGATACGATCGAGGCAAAAATTAAAATCACTTGAGAAACGAAAAGTTTTCGAGCCTGTAGTCTGTATACCAGGAAATGTGGAGCCTGTTTGGGTTTTCCAAGAGAATTGAAAACGGTGAAATTGTAAGATACAAAGCACGCCTTATTGCACAATGTTTTTCATAATGACCTGGTATTGATTATGAGCCGACATATTTTCGTGTGGTGGATGCAACTACTTTTCGTTATTTAATTCTGGTAGTACGTGAAGGGCTCGATATGTATCTTATGGATGTTGTAATTGCGTATGTAAATGGTACACTTGATAGCGATATATATAACTTCCCGAGGGATTTAAGTTGCCTGAAAATTCGGGACATCGAGATGAGTACTCAATTATACTAAACAAATATGGATTAAAGCAATCTGGACAAATGTGGTATAACGCCTAAGTGAATATTTATTGAAAGAGGGGTATAAAAATGATCAAATTTGCCCCTGCATCTTTATGAGAAGGTCTGAAAAAGAGTTTGTTATTATTGCAGTATATGTTGATGATATCAATATAATCGGAACTCCTGATGAGTTATCGAAAGCTGTTGATTGTTTGAAAAAGGAGTTCGAAATGAAATATCTAGGCAAAACAAAATTTAATCTTGGACTCCAAATTGAGTATCTAAAAAACCGTATATTTGTCCATCAACAGACTTATACGAAGGTGCTAAAGAGATTTCACATGGACAAAACTCATCCATCGGATACTCCAATAATTGTTCGATCATTAGATGTGAATAGGGATCCGTTCAGACCACGTGAAAATGATGAGGAATTACTTGGTCCTAAAGTACCATATCTTAGTGTCATTGGAGCACTAATGTATCTTACGAGTCATACGCGACCTGATATAGCATTTGTTGTAAATTTATTGTCAAGATACAGTTCTCTTTAATTCTTAGACATTGGAACGGAGTTAAATGAAGATTCTGGTGCCTTCAAGGAACAACTGATATGTGATTGTTCTATTTTGATGAGTTACAAGTAGATTTCGTTGGGCATGTTGATCCTGGGTTTCCCGACTCACATAATGCTCGATCGCAAACTGGTTATTTATTTGCATATGGTGGAACCACTATTTCGTGGCGATCAGTTAAACAAAGTTTTAATGACTACTCCATCTAATCATGCAGAAATTCTAGCTATTTGTGAAGCCAGCCGAGGATGTGTTTGGCGATCAGTGATTAAACATATACGACATTGTTGTGGGTTGTTATCGAAAGAATTACTCCCAACGATTTTATATGAAAATAATGCAGCATTATTGCTCAATTAAAGGAAGGATATATTAAAGGTGACAGAACAAAACATATTTCACCTAAATTTTTCTTTACACATGAGATAGAGAAAATGGTGAAATTAATCTACAACAAGTGCAATCAAATGAAATCTTACGTAGAATGAATATAGTTTTCAGGAATTACATAGTTCCTTCATAGAACGACTATTCTTACGTAGAAACGGTTTTGCTGGTCAGGGTTGCTTGTTTTGTATTTACTTATTTTGAATATGAATTCTATTTTCTTTTTTCCTTCTGCTAAGCAATGAGCACTTTGACGTTATTCAAGTACATAAAAAATTCTAGTGGAAGACCATTACGATGTTAAGGAGAGGTTCTTCTTTGAAATTCTAGGCTATATAAAAATTTTTTAACCCAGTTCTAACGTAGTCGTCGTCCGCCAAGGCCTGTATTGTGCTCTACGGCCCCCCACATAAGGAGTTTTTTGGAAAGATGAACATCCACGGCTGAGAGCCTCACATCCACATGACCAGTCGAGGGAGGCTCAGTGTATGGCGACTGCAGCCACCTCGACGGATTTTTCTGCCGCTCCTCCGGGGTCGCCTCGACCACAGCTTTTCCCTTGTCTGCCGTAGTCGCACCAGTCGACTGATCCCAGTCAACGCCCCTCCAAGTCGATGGGTCCACCTCATGATAATGCTCGCTGTGTCGGTCGACGTCATCATCCCATTGAGGTGCAACGTAAGACGCCGAGTCCCATCCACGGCCCCATCCCATCCCCACGTGGTCGTCGAACTGGGTGGATCCGGTATCACAAATGCATCCCACGCCCCTTCGGTCGGCTCGTCGCCTACGATGCATATTATATTGTAAGCTACGCCCGTAATTAAACTTGAATTAGGGGTAAAGATAGTTACCATGATACGGCGCGTCGGTATGTGTGTATGGACCGAATAAACTTGTCCAGTCGTTCCGTAGCTCTTGCAACGACTGCGCAACTACTCCGATGCTTTCCCCAACCCTTGCATCGAGTTCAATCGCTCCTCGTACGTCTCGAAGCGTCGAGCGTAATCGTCTCGGAATTGCGAGAAGTCGTCTCGAAATTGCGCAAAGTCGTTTCTGAACTGCTCGAACCTACCTCTAAGTGTGTTGAACCGACCGCCAAATTCGTCGAACTGTCCGTCCATGCGGCGTGAAAATTCGTCGAATTGCTCCGACGAGGGATACCCATACCCGTGCGATGGCCCTGCGTGTGGCGGCGATCTTGGCGGCATATCGAAGTGGCCTCCATGAATGGACGGCGGCACATAATCAGTGCTCATGCCCCTCTCTTCGTCTTGCCGTGATCTAATAGGGAGATGAGGGACGGATTCTGCCTCATAATTGGCTTCTATTGCAACCCCGCCCGCCGATGCACGTAACGTCCACTCTGTCCATGAGTAGGGTCACCACCCTATCGTACACATCGTCTCGCTCGCCGCCGCCCAAGTCGTTGTCCCGAAGATAGCCGGCCTGCGTCTCTTCTCCGATCGGCATTAATAACCCTCGTACTTGGGACCCATGCGCGGCCTTGGCAATAGCGGACAACTTCGGACATCCCTTCCTATGCCACTCCCTCGTCACCCACCAGCATATACGCGGCCATGCATTATGCGGCCTCACATGCTCAACTCTCTACTTCATCGTATTTCTCAGCGAGCTTCGGTACGCATTCGTACGCTAATATCTGAAGACCAAAGAAACAAACAATTTTAGCAACCAGACAAAATCCTAACCTCACAAGATCATTCAAAGATAAAACCCTAACCTGAAGTGGATGTACGAATCCTCGGACTAACAGACTCTCCTTAACTTCCTTTAGATCTCGTTTTAGCGATCTTATTGCCGCTTGGAAAGCCACGGTGCCCCAAGGGTAACCGTCGAAGGACGCCGAGTCTTCGACCAAATAAACAATCCAAGAAGGAAGGGTGGTATCCTTCTTGGAACGTCGGGACAGCAAGACGGAGCCGGCAAAGTAGAGGTTCGCCAACTTTAACTTCTCGTCGTTGACGCGAACCATATTGTTGGCAGCCAACTCCTCCAACCGCTGCTCAACGTTCGACAAATGAATCGTCACCGCTGTTTTTGTCGGGAAATGTCGCTGGATGAATTCCTCCCGGGCGTTCACTGCCGGTTCGGCTGCGAACTTCAGCCCCGTGATTAGGCAATACTCCGTTTTTGAAAAATAGAGTGGTTTCTTCCCGAGGATCATCCAAAGCTCATCACGATCGTGAAGCTCTGCTTGTCTCTTTATGAGATACCACAACATCTACGTCGATAGATTGAAACCGGCGGCAGCGTCGACGAGATTGTCGAACGGACTCCCTTCCTTAAGCACTGCCAGCTCATCCTCGTTTAGCCAATCGACAATCTTCTAGCTCGTTTCGCAGTAGCGTGACGTGATATGTAGCCGGCAATCACGGTCATCGTTGCCTCCGGCAATTTGCTTATTTAATGTAACCTAAAAAAAGAAATGTAAGCTAATTAGATCGAATGATAAGTTATTTAAAGCACGGGTTCCCTGCCATGCTGTGCGGGGACCCTGAGCTTACGTACGGGGCTAGTGCCATGCACGTACTGGTCCACAACGCCCTCAAGTGGGACTCTCAGCTATGCTGCGCTGGGGACCCGTGCGTGCTGCGCAGGACCCCTGCTCTTATGTGCGGGTCCACAGCAGTTGCACGCATGGGTCCGCAACACTAGCAAGCACGGGTCCCGTGCTATGTAGCACGGGTCCCTCGCTAGCGCGCACGGGTCCCTAGCACAGCAAGCATGGATCCCGCGCGCATGTTGCGAGAGTCCCTCGCTAGCGCGCACGGGTCCCCAGCACAGCAAGCATGGGTCCCGTGCTTATGCGCGCGGGTCCCGTGCTATGCTTCGAGGGTCCCCAGCGCGACAAAGCACGGGTCCCCGCGTTGGCACGCACGGGTCCCTCGATAGCGCGCACGGGTCCCTCGATAGCGCGCACGGGTCCCGTGCTATGTTGCGAGCGTCCCGCGCTGGCACGCACGGGTCCCCAGCGCGGCATCGCACGGGTCTCTAGCGCTAGCAAGCATGGGTCCTGTGCTATGCTTCAAATGTCCCCAGCGCGACAAAGCACGAGTCCATTGCATGGACCCCTGCGCTTTGCCCCACGGATCCCCTGCACTTCCACACGAATCCCTGACCTTCAAAGCACGGGTCCCCTACCATTGCAAGTACGAGTACCCTGTGCTTCGAATTAGGGTAGCCTGCGACCTCAAATTAGGATCCCGTGCAATTCGGAGCTTCAATTGCCGACGGATTCTTCATAAATTAAAAAAATTACCTTCACTGTTTGGGATCTCGCCTGAAATGCCATGGATTCGGAGCTTGAAATTCGACTGTGAAGAAAGGTGTGAAGAGAAGAGGGAATCTTGATCGATTTTGCAAAGGGCCCGTGAATGTAAAGTGAAAGGGTTAATGGGTGCTTTTTTATTTACTGTTGCCTTTTCAGATTCTCGTTAAGTGTTGTTGATTGCCATTAAAGAAGGGTAAAATAGTCTTTCACGCAAAGTAAGTAAGGGTACATTGGTCTTTTACCATTTAGGATGCTATTTTTTAACGTTGACTATGTCAAAGGCCATTTTTTTAAATAATCATTGGGAAGAACATGATGACTTAGAGGGGTCTTTTAGTCATATTCTTTCAAATATATGTGGTAAAATCCTATCGTAGTCGCAGTAGCAGCGGATGTGATGCAAACACGCGTGGAAAGTGTTGACCGTGCTATTCAAAATCATAAGGATGTTTATAAAAAATCATATCTTGCATTTTAGTAAAACTACGTAGGGGTATAGCGGACTTTACCCTTTAATTTATTGCAATTGTATCCTTAAAATAAAATTTTATTTTTTTAAATAACTTAATAAAATCTTCAAAATATAAATACTTAAATTATTTGCACACTTATTGGGTGTGATAAACACACTAGTATTATGAATAGGAAACTTTATAATAACAGTCTTCCAATTAATTGTTATATGTCTTCCAACACTTGGCTTAACCGATATTCAGAAATCTTCTCGTCTTATGAATTAAAATTGAACGCTCTACATGCAAAACCTTCATATATATGGAGGATATCATAGTTGCTTCTAACAATGGATCATATGGATTTCCACCTTAGCTCAACATGAATAACACCATTCTTTGAATCTATCAAATGGTACTTCTGATTGATACGACCGTTGTGCACGACATCACCAAGATGAATGTCCACATGCCCTAAAGATTCCTGCAATAATAAAAGTACTAATTGAACTATATACAGTAGAAACTCTATAAATTAATACTCGATAATTTAATAAACTCTTTAATATAATATTTCCGGCCGGTCCCGACTTGGGGATAACGTACTAAATTAATAATTCTCTAAAATTATAAGATAATAGACTTTTGATAATTCTATAGGTCCCGTATAAATTATAAATTAATAATTCCATAAGTAAAAACATTCTCATATTACATGAACAAAGATTACTTGAAAAATGAATCAATTGTCATTTGTTTTTTGTTGAAATCAATTTACCCTTGCACATTATCTCTAGTTGTCCTTATCATTGTAAGAATTCCTAGCATTGTTTTCTCATAGGTCAACAAGAAATTTCCCCTTGCATTTGATGTTTGGGAAGTTTGAAAGTTATATACACTATTAATTTATCGATTAATAATTATTAATTTATCGATTAATTAATAACTCTTTTAATTAATAAATTTGGCCTGTCCCAACCGTATTAATTTATAGAGTTTCTACTGTATGTATAATATGATCTTTCTTAAGTGCAGTTTCAAGATTGTGATTACTGCAGTTATGATGCGACTTTCAATCATATATTTTGTAAGTAACGTACCTTCGAATAGAGGCTAAAGCTCGTCCTTTTGCTGACAACTTCGATATGGATGTTGTCCTTCAATGGAGGTTCTTCGAGCAAGAATTGGAACTCTTCGTTCCACAGTGGGTTTCGAGTCTTCCTCATCATCTGCAAATGTGCGAAAAGTTTCATCTGCTACGGCTATTCAAATATGTAAAATCAACCGTGAACTGTCAACATATGGTTTATTAAAAGGAATGACCACGTTTTTAGTTCAGTGTTTGGGGTATGGGCGTTTCCGTTCTAGTTTCCATATTCTAAAATGTCGCTTTTAATCACCAATGAACTTATTTGGGCCAAAACATTAATGTAACCGCTAGTTGAGATGAATTTTAATACGTAAGAGAATTTCATTTTAATCAACTTAAAACTCTCATAACTCTTCTTCTTTGACTTAAACGCACGTGAGCATCGTTACGCAGCACATTTAACAAGTGACATTTCGAAATATGAGGGAGCAGAATCACCCATACCCCTAACGCTGGAGACTACGCCCTTGTTAAGAAAATAATAATAAAAAATTACCTTTGATTTTTTAGTCTCTCCCCTGAAAATCACCGCGACGTAAGGATTATTATGGCGCGAACCCTCCACGTCGTGAGCGCCTTGCACTGTCACGAGAAGTAAGCCAGCTCCACTTGGATCATCCCGTTGGAGAACGCTGCTTTTACGATTATACCCTTCCGCAATAACTCCACTAAAACTATCGCTTAGTAAATCCTCTCTGAAAGGCGCATACTTGAGCTCAAGCGTTAACAACCCTCTCTGTTTCTTGCTTCCGCCGTGAGGCTCGATCGATTTGCTCGTGTCCTTCAACAGTTCGAGGGTTACTTCCTTTGGCTCGTTCGCCGTTAGCAGCTTCGTTGGGTACATTTGACTTCCCAATCTATCATGTGTGCCCACCTTTTATACATACAAAAATGTTAATATTGAGCTTCAAAAGAACGAAAAATTCTTATTCTTTCAATGGTTGAATATGAACTGAAGTGAACCTTGTCCCAATCGAAGACGTCTATGAGGAGAATTTGAGACTGAGGGTCTTTTACGGAGAGCTTAAAGTCCTCGTTCCAAACGGGGTTTAATGTCTTCTTCTTTACGGTCGTTTTCTTCGACGAAGGTCGTTTGTCGCCGCTTAGGCTTAGCTTCACGTAAGGATCGGATAAGCCTAGCAAATCCATCTTCAGAAGCTTCGATGCACGCAACACTTTCACGTGTAAAATCCCGACTGGCTTTTTCACAGCCACACTGCAAAAAGAAAATGTAAATAACACACACACATTTCATATATATATTTTCATTATTGTGAGGATGTAAGAAATTAATCAAAGAATTAGAGTGTTGTTGAGAGAAATTGAAGTCGAACAAATTACGCTGAGGCATCGAGAACAGGCAATTCGAGACACTTTGGCCAGAGATACAGACTTGCAACTTCTTTCTTGATTCTCTCCTGAGGAAAATAAATTAAGGTTGCGTTTGGATTGGTGTATTTGAATTGAAATCCGTGATTTGAAATTATGAATTCTGAAATCCAAATTTTAAATACAAATCCACCGTTTGGCAAACGTTAGGATTTCGGAAATCCGAATTTCAAAATGTGCTCGAGCTCTCGAGCCGGCTTGAGCCATCGGTCATCGAGCTCGAGCTGGCTCACCGAGTTCGCGAGCCGACTTGACTCATCGATCGTCGAGTTCGCAAGCCGGCTCGACTCATCGGTCGTCGAGCTCGCGACTTGACTTGACTCACGTCGTCGAGCTCGTCGGCCGACTCGACTCGTCGTTCGTCGAGCTCGCTGGTCGGTTCGACTCATCGTTTGTCAATAATAATAATACTAATAATTATTATTATTATTATTTAAGAAAATAATCACGGCAAGATTTGGTATTTCGAAAACGGACCGTTTCCGATCGAATTTCAAATCCATCAAAAGACAAGCGCTCGGATTCTCCTCGGATTTGGATGAAATCGAAATCCAAATCCGAGCGGTTGCCAAACGGGTGATTTGAATGAAATTCGGATTTCAAATCGAAATCCCCCGATCCAAACGTAGCATAAAGAAAATTTACAAAGAGCAAATATATATGATACTGTGATCAGAAGTAATGGATAATTATTACCTGAATGTATCTATAAAGGCCAGGGATGGACATGATATCAGCACCTAATACCTTTATTCCAAAGTCTATATGTGGCTGCAGGATTTTTTTAACATCGAATCGATCAAGAAAAACTCGAACTGTATTGAGTCGAAGAGCTTATTAATTAAAGAAAGCTTAATTTAATTGCAACCTTGTCCATCAATGATACAACTACGTTTGCGAAACAGGGAATATTTGGCACAAGAGGCTTCAAAGTAATCCTCGGAGCAGCAAACACTTGCAAATCCACCAACTGAGTGAGGTATTGCGATTCATCAGAAGCACAATACAAGAAGAAAAATGTAAAATAAGGAAATATCATATGAATAATGATGAAGATGATCATCACCTGAATTCTGATTTGTATAGATACAATAGTTATAGCAACAACAATGTTTGGATTTCCTGCCCATTTCATTGCTGGTTCCATAACTAATTCCCTCTCGTTTGTCTCCATCACCTTAAGCCCTGTCGAATAGAGGCGAAGAAATTTTCGTTTTCTTACAATAACTCTTTACCATCGAAAGAAGTTGGTGGACAACCTCACCATGAATAGTTGGCGGAAGATTTCCGAGGCTAAGGTTCTTGAATTCGATCGATTCAATATTATATTTCCCAATGTAATCAGCAAATATTGGTTCTGTAGTGGTTCTAATCACTTTACAAATCGCCTGAGAAATAGAAAAATTAGTGCTCCCTGCGTTTAAACACACACAAACACATGCCACATAAACATATGTACCTTGTCAAGGAAAGGCCACATGTTTAGAAGGAATCTGTTCAGCCAATCAACCTAAGGAAGAACCAAAACAGATTCCAATAAAAAAAAGTAAAAGAAAAAAAGAAGATTTAATTTGGGATATAGAAAGGTTGAGGAGGAGATGCTCACTCGTTCATAATCAGGGCTTTTTACCCACAGAGGAATCTCAGACATCATATCTTCTAACATAAGTGCATCATCAACTTCACTGATTGGCTTCGTTTCAGCTTCCTAAACCAAAAAAAAATATGGAAAAAATGAAGTACCATTCTGATATCAGAAAGATTTTTAAGTTGAATTAATTTGAAAAAAAAATTAATGTAGAACTGATTGAGAATTTGAGGGTGCGCACGTTCATGTCTTCTGATGGAGGGTACAGGAAACAGAAAAACCCAGTCAAGAGACCAAAGAGAAAACCAATTCCAAAGCCGAAAATTCCCAGTAAACTGCTCAGTAATCCCATCTTTTTCTGTGTTGTTAGATAAAAAAGCGCAGAAATGGAAATGAATCGATGAAATGAACAGAAATTATTTTGAAAGTTAAAAATGGAAAAAAAGAGTTGACAACAGCAAACTTAATTGAATGGGAAAACTACAAACAGTGGTTGTATAGGGGGAGGGTGGTTCTTAGTAACGTTATAAACTAGAGAAGGAAATTTATTGAATAGCCATTGAAAGAGAGAGAGAGAGAGAGAGAGAGAGAGAGAGAGCTTTTGAAAGTTACGAAGAGGCTCAACTGAAACCCGCCCAAAGAAAGGACACGTGTCACTCCATTGTGTGGTCGCGACGCAGAAGTTCGGAGAGGACAATCGCTAGTAAAATATAAATTGGGGATTTTGCGATTCTGGTTTAATTACGATATCTACTTCCAATCATATACTTGTTAAAAGTAAAATCTTTGACTTCTCATTGACCCTCTATAGCCAATCGTATCAGCACTCAAAAGTACAATTATCATTTTGGGTCTGAGTGTTGTGGAATTTGTTGGGATTCGTGACCGTATGGATCCGAAAACGACTTTAACCTTGATTGGATTAATTAAGACAATTAATCAAATACAGCGGAAATAGAAAACGTACCTGAGAATTCCATAGCATTCTTATTGAGAACCGGGTATGTGATCTTCCAAGTACGCGTACGGGAAACCTTTAGCTTGGGGAAGATGGGTACCCCAAAGATCTTTAGACGACAGTCGATAGGGTTTTACGAGAGCGACGGATGTGTGTTTCGTTGTACAGCGCTTAGGGACCACACCCATATATATAGATGTCATAATGGGCTGGCCCGTAAATAAGCCCATCAGATATTTACGTTCCAACCCCCAAGAATTCTACACAAATATTAATTAACCCCACACATCTTATTTAATTGCGACAGACCCCCTTAAATTTAATTAATCACCGAATGGGTCCTTTTGACTTAGTTACAATATTTGGCATACGACTAATACCACAATACATGTACGTCTACATGTCCGAACGTTAATCGTGTTAGAAATACATAGTCGAATAGTCCCAACCTAACAATCTCCCATTGGACTATAAGACGTTGTATTTATCCAATAAGCACTCTTCGTCGTATACTTAATATCGTACCGATATATAGCTATAACCAAAGTGTCGCATATGAAACCAATCTCGTCCACCAATATTGTCGATGCAAGAACTAAAGAGGGGTAGTCGTTATACATTTATCGTAACTCAACCCACAGTAATCACGGACACCAACTCCATCGAACGACATAGACCAAGTGTGGATGTGTAGCATGGAAATTACATGCTCAGTTGATCACGCATGTTTATTTCCAACTTGTCCTAATTTAGTGAGATCAGAATTCAGAGATAAACTAATGGATATCTGAAAAACCCAAATGTCATGACACAAACATGTATTAAAGAAACTTTATTCAATAATCATTAAACACAGAATAACAGAATCCACGATAAGACATAAAACTTAATTCGTTACACCCATACGAGCAACATGCTCATGAAATGTAGCGGGCGCTAACGCTTTAGTAAGTGGATCTGCAATCATAAAATTCGTTCCTATATGCTCAATGATTATATATATACTCTGAACTCGTTCTTTCACGACCAGGAACTTAATGTCTATGTGCGTAGACCCAGAAGAGCTCCTGTTGTTATTGGAATACAGGAGTGCCTAATTGTTGTCACAGAATAGCTTTATTGATCGTTCAACAGAATTGACAACTTTAAGTCCTGTCACTAAATTGCGGAGCCAAACAGCCTGGTTGGAGGCCTCGTAGCAAGCTATAAATTCTGCCTCCATCGTAGATGAAGCGATAAGTGTCTGTTTGACACTCCTCCAAGAAATCGCTCCCCCAGCCAACATAAAAACATAACCAGATGTCGATTTGCGGCTGTCCAGGCATCCCGCAAAATCAGTGTCACAATACCCAATGATCTCCAAATACTCTGACTTTCTGTATGTGAGCATATAATCCTTCGTCTTTTGAAGATATCGAAAGACCCTTTTGGCTGCTACCCAATGTTCTCTACCCAGATTGCTTTGGTATCGACCAAGCAGTCCTACAATGAACGCCAAATCAGGTCTGGTGCAAACCTGTGCGTACATTAAACTTCCCACTGCCGACGCATATGGTATATCCTTCATGTGCTTGGATTCTAAAATGTTATCCGGACACTGTTTGAGGCTGAATTTATCACCTTTTGAGACTGGAGTGTAATAAACAGAAGTCCAGCCTATATCTGGCTGGCATATCTCCTCACAAGGCGCAGCAAATTATGGAGATTACTGGTTTCCAAATGGGCAGCTACCCCATGCGATATTTGGGAGTGCCTTTAGCACCCACAAAATGGACCCAACAGGCGTGCCACACACTGGTTGAGAAGATTACTGCACGTATTAAATGCTGGTCAACAAGAAATTTGTCATATGCGGGTCGACTGTGCCTTATCAACTCTGTCCTGCTGGCAACGCACGGCTATTGGGGCTCTATTTTCTTGCTGCCTACAGCTGTATCCAAGGAGGTGGATCAGATATGTCGACGGTTTTTGTGGGGATGGAAGTCGAGTGGGAAAGCTGTCCCACTACTCAACTGGGACAGGGTGTGCTTACCAAAGAAGCTTGGAGGCCTAAATATCAGAGATTGTGTATCCTGGAATGTGGCACTAGCAGGGAAACAAATTTGGGAGATAACAAAGAAGACGGATACACTGTGGATCAAGTGGATTCATGTAATTTATTTGAAGGGGTCCAATTTCTGGGAATTCATACCAGCAACTGACTCGTGTTGGTATTGGAAAAAACTACATCGGATCAAGAGTAGATTTCAACTGGGATACAGGGGAGAAGATTGGGCTCAGTCGGCTGATGGGCGATATACGGTTAAGTCTGGGTATGAATGGATTAAAGGAGAAGGAACCAGATTTCCAGCTTGTAATGCTGTATGGAACAGGTACAACATTCCAAAACATTCTTTCATTTTATGGTTAACGGTACATAGGAGATTGCTTACTAAGGACAGGATGCGTAACTGGGGGATGACGATTAGTGACACAAGCTGCCCGTTATGTAAGATGGAGGAGGAAACATTAGAGCACCTGATTGTAAACTGTAGGTTCAGCAAAGCTCTGTTGCAAAAGTTGAATGTATGGTTAAATTGCAGATTAGATTTCTCTTCATGGGAAGAATGCTGTGAGTGGTTGATCTGCACAGGAAGGAGGAAGAAGACCTATAACTGGATTTTATTAGCTTGTTTTTCAGCAGTGGTATATCATATTTGGAAGGAGCGAAACAGGCGATTGCATGATGTGGGTTCTCTGACGGAGGAGCAGATTTTTCATCAGATTGCAATGGAGATGAATTACAGGATTAGGAGTGTTTGCAGGGCAAAGGGTGCATCTGACTTAGACATTTATAATCGTATTTTGTTATCTGTTAACTGTTAGAGGTTATGGTTTGGTGAGATATTTGTAAGTAAAAAACCAGGCCCGGTGGTTAATGAATCTTTCATTTACCAAAAAAATAGTGTGGTGAAGCTTTTGAACCACTGACGAGAAGCATTCTTGAGTCCGTAGATGGATTTCTTTAGTTTACAGACCAGTGGGCTAGAGTTGTCCGAAGCTAAACCCACTGCAACATATATATAGTTTCCTCGAGATCTCCATTGAGGAAAGTTGTCTTTACATCCATTTGATGCAACTCAAGGTCAAAATGTGCCACAAGCGCCATGATAATTCTAAAAGAGTCTTTCGATGAAACTGGAGAGAAAGTCTCTTTATAATCTATGCCTTCCCTCTGAGTAAATCCTTTCGCGACAAGACGAGCTTTATATCTCTCAATGTTACCCAGTGAATCCCGTTTGGTTTTAAATACCCATTTGCAACCAATCGGTTTACGCCTTCAGGTAATGAGACGAGATCCCAAACGTCGTTGTCCTTCATGGACTGGATTTCCTCCTTTATGGCATTGGTCAATTCGCAAGCCTTAGAGCTTTCCATTGCCTCTCGGTAAGTAAGGGGATCATCTCCCACTAAATCAATGGTATCCTCATGCTCGTGAAGAAATACACAGTAATCATCCGGAATTGCATTTCTCCTTTCTCGCGTTGACCTCCGTAGAGGCGCCGGTTCAATCTGAGGTTCATGAGTTTGTACTTGATGATCAGCTTCAGCTTCACCTTCATAAGACTGATCGTGATGAACAGCTACAGGTGAGGTATGCTGGAGGAACGATTTCATCTTCGTCTATATCTCGGGGTCGGATAACCATAGGGACAAAAATTTCGTCCTGACCGACCTGAGCTGTATGAAGAGGAATTTTTGAACCCTCTTCTTCGAATAGAAAATCATTTCGATTATCCTTATCCTCCCCAAACTCAAGATCCTCAAAGAACCTGGCATTTCCTGTCTCGAAAAATGTTCTTGATGTGGGATCATAAAATTTATAGCCTCGTGATTTTTCCGGATAACCTACGAAGTAGCTACTAACAGTCCTTGAGTCCAATTTCTCTCGCCCGGCCTGTAAGGCCGTGCCTCAGTAGGACGTCCCCAAACTCGTAAATGCCTAAGAACGGCCTTTTACCCGTCCATAACTCGTAAGGGTTACTGTTCGTAGCTTTAGTAGGGACTCTGTTAAGAATGTAGGCTGCAGTTCTTAATGCGTCGCCCCAGAGAGAGTGAGGTAAAGTCGTACGAGCAATCATACTTCTCACCATATCCTGAAGGGTTCTATTTCGTCTCTCAGCAACACCGTACATTTGGACTTCCTGGCATGGTGTACTGAGGGACGATCCCACACTCCTCTAGAAACTTAGCAAACGGCCCTGAACGTTGTTCACCTGATCCGTCATGCCTCCCGTAGTATTCTCCACCACGGTTGGATCTGACAGCCTTAATCGTTTTGCCGTGTCGATTTTTGACTTCGGCTTTAAACACCTTAAAACGTCAAGTGCTTCAGACTTCTCATGAATGTACAAATAACCGTAACGAGAGTAATCATCAATGAACATGATAAAATAGCATTGTCCATTCCAAGAAACCATAGGGAATGGACCACACACATCCGTATGAATCAGTTCTAAGACTTCCTTAGCTCTCTCAGCATTTAGTTTTCTTTTATTTGTTGTTTTACCCTTTACACACTCGATACATAAATAATCTCCGGATTTATCAAGTGTTTCTAGAATTCCATCAGACAGAAGCTTATCAATTCTCCTTTCGGATATATGACCCAAACGCTTATGCCATAAACCAAATGAATTCTCGGATGGAAACTTGCGCTTAGTTCCTCTAGTTTCCACATTATGGGACTCTCTGTAGTTTACTGTATCAAGTAGATACAGATTATCATGTTCAGATAAGTTACTGGTTCCAATAGCCGAAGATTTAAAATGAATAACACACTTTCTGTTACCAAATGAACAAAAATAACCTTCTTTGTCCAAAACAAAAACCGAAATCAAGTTCCGTCTAAACGACGGAACGACGAAAGTGTTATTCGGATCCAAAAAGAACACAGAGCTTAACATTAATCTAAATGTCCCGACGCCTTGAACTTCAACTGCTTCTCCAGCCCCCATATAGATGAATCGTTCGACATCACTTGGCTTTCGACAGTTTAGGCAGTCCTTCATAGACATACTTATATGAGTTGTAGCAGCAGAATCAACCCACCAAGTATGCCTCTGAACGGGAATCAAATTGATTTCAGCGCTTACAAAAATCAAATTTTTCGTTAGACGCCAAGCATGATATTTGGCACAATCCTTCTTTATATGAGAAGTTTTCTTGCAGAAGAAGCATCGAATTAATTTTTCTTTATGCTCTTTGTGAGAGTCCTTAAGCTTCCTCTGTTTAACTGCAATTTCCTTAGGTGCTTTATTTTTTCCAAGCATAAAATATTGTACCATTAGCTGTGGATATTATATTCACGGCAGAGTTCGTGGTCGCAACACCGACCATCTCAGCTGAAAAGCGAACGATGATTGAATTAACTCACAATTTTAGCTTTAATAATGATTAAAAAATTAAATAATAACCCATCTTCAGCTTAATCGTTGTGCAAAGAGCCTAACGAAGGTTAGGTAGTCAATCCACGAGTGATCAAACCGGTGCAACGATCAAGCGTCTGTACCCTATTCCAGCCAAGTAGTCGCCTTCCAAGGGCCGATCAACTACTCGCAATGGAAAGACCTTCAGTTACTTCAGCTTACCGTCACAGACGTACACAAGCCACTGCCAGATAATCTCCTTCCGAAGCCGGTCGAAATATCCGTATGCGTCATGTTACGCCCCGACCCGACTATCAGTTATAAATCCTCCACAGCAGCGGTCACGAAGGTGACTATAGCTTCAATAAAGTATCTCTAATAATCGATATGCTAAAATAAGCATCTTTATGCCGTTATTAAATTTAATAATCACTGTCCGTTAAAAGTCGCAATTTTTCCGAATACTTCTGACTTTAAAAGCACCCCGAATAGCCACGGAAAATAGCCAACTATAACACATTTATTGGATCTAATAAAATTAAATTAGCCCAAAATTCTGAAGTGGACCTAAAATTATTCTAGAATTAATACGGCCCATTTACTAAACCTATGCAGCCCAAGAAAAACTTAAATGGCCCAAATTTTTTTTTTATATAACCTGATGTGGGCCGAAAGTTTGGCCCATTAACAAACCTAGCGTAGCCCTCACAAAACATGCCGAACAAGTAAAAGGAAACGCACGAATTCCTAGGCAGCTACTTAATAAAAATTGATGTGGCACAAGTAACAATAGGCCCACTATTGGGCCCATGATAAACCCTAATGCAGAAGCATTATCAGCCGCTAACGATGACACTCAGCTCAACACCAAACTGTGCTTCGCGACTCAGCCCAGGGGCTCCCAACAACGGCGCCTGTATGGCAGCCACCACGTCGCTGCCGTGCATCAACAAGTCGGACAACCTCGAAATCTGAGCCATCTAGCGCCCAACGGCCACTTAATCGCACCGCAGCCGGTGCGCAACTCGGCGACACCCAACGGCGCTTAACCGTGTGGCACACGACGTCCAAACGGCGTTGTGGACACAGCTGCGCAGCCACCTTGTAGAGCCCAACGGCGCTGCCCTTCAGTAGCTTTTGCTGCCGTAATAAGCACCCGACGACCCCGATCTGCAACTACCAGATGCGACGCGCAACGGCGCTGGAGTGCAGATGGGGTCGCAGCCGAGCAATTCTGTCCAGTTGAGCCCACATCGCTGCCTAACGTTTGCTCAAATTCATAAATCCTAATCAATCCAAAGCAAGGTGGCTCTGATACTACTTGTTGGGATCCGTGACCGTATGGATCCGAAAATGATTTTAACCTTGATTGGATTAATTAAGGCAATTAACCAAATACAGCAGAAATAGAAAACGTACCTAGGAATTTCATAGCGTTCTTATTGAGAACCGGATATGTGGATCTTCCAAGTACGCGAACGTGCCTTTAGCTTGGGGAAGATGGGTATCCCAAAGATCTTTAGACGGCAGTCGCTAGGGTTTTACGAGAGCAACCTGTGTGTTTCGTTGTACAGCACTTAGGGACCACACCCATATATATAGATGTCATAATGGGCTGGCTCGTAAATAAGCCCATCAGATATTTACGTTCCAACCCCCACGAATTCTACACAAATATAATTAACCCACACATCTTATTTAATTGCGACAGACCCCCTTAAATATAATTGATCACCGAATGGGTCCGTTTAACTTAATTACAGTATTTTGGCACGACTAATACCCGCAATACATGTACGTCTACATGTCCGAACGTTAGTGTGAAACATTAATCAAATGTTAGTGATTGGTTTGTGATAGAGTTCTATAACCGTTTAAAAATTCTTTGATTAATCTTATCTTAGTGTAACTCAAAGGTTTGCCTTTAAAATATACCACAAAATAGTTTCATATAACGCAATATATGATTTTGTAGCCTTATACATGTATTGTAGCGAACTAAAACGTTTGAAGAAATGAATGTTCTTTTATTAAACTTTCAGTGAATCTAATCCTATTATAGTTGAAGGGTTTGGCTTATAATTATAACAATAAATTTTTTAATGTTGCCATTATATATATAGAACTGTATAACTATTTTGTTACAATTTATATTATTCCCGGCTATTATTAAATACAATATAATTTCTTTCATGATGGCTGCACCGAATAATCATTCTGTACTTAGTGATTTGAGTCCTGGGATGGGGCACAATACAATCATTGTTAGGCTGCTTCGTTACTAGAGAGCTACAAATTTCAGTTACGTTCTTTTGAATATTTAGAATCAAACGCTGGTGGGCGTAATTATTTACCAGATTTGCATCTTTATCTCTATAAAATATGTGTATCTGTTTTATTTTTTAATGTAGCCCTCATGTGGTTTATCAGTTAATATTTTAATTTATCTTTGAGTAGATGTAATTGAGGTGGTTCCGTCCATTGTTGAGCCAGATAACAATAGTAATTCAGCTCGTATGATGGTGAATATAATTTTGGAAGGGTGCGTTTTAGTTTCCGATGTTTTTTCCCGTTCTCATTGATTGTCTCTGTTGTGTGGGTTATAGTGATATGACAATACTTTTCTTTGCAGTGGGCACCATGCAACTATTACAGCTTGATATGATAAAGCACTTGAGTTTTATAAGAGGTTGAAAGGAACTTTTGGGGACGTTATTGTGGTTATCGTGACGAATATCAATCCAAAGATATTTTCAGGTTATTCCCATCTGCACGTGATTCTTTCTTCAACAAAATATTTTCTGACTATATTTCTCCCGCAGGCGGTTTGTATTTGAATACAACTTCTGCAACTACTCTTTATATTAATGGAGATAGTGCATCCGTCTCGAATTTCCGCAAACGGTGACATGTTGTTTAACAGTATTTAGAACACTGTTGTATCCAATAAATTCGTGCATTAAACCGTGCGATGCTCTCATACGTTATATTTATTTTTCTTAGGATGAACGTACATGTTACTTCCACAGCTATACAGTCATTTAGCAGTGTGAGGCAAGCAACAAAAAGCAATCTGTCCGATATATACATGATTCTCCGTACAGAAGTCGAGCAGGTACTATTCATGTATTCATATGGTCTCATGAATCGCCTTTCCGTTGCTTTAAATGTTTTTTGTTCCACAAGACCACTATTTTTTATGTCAAGCGAAGATAACCGATGTCGTTAGCCGGAGTGGTTGGAACTACATTTCTTGCTCGAGGTGTTTGTCAAAGTTGAGAAAGTCCGAAAGCGCACTTACCTGCAACAAATGCGACAATATGAATGCTTTGGGTGTTTTGCGGTATTGTGCACTGTAATGGAGGAAGTTAATTTCTGTTAAAGTGACATATTGTGAATATTCATTTTTTGTTTTCTTACTTTGTGTAGGTTCCGTATTGAGACGATCATTGATGAAGGAACTCATACCGGTACATTCGTTATATTTGATGGGCCAGCCAAAAAATACACAAACATAATGGCTGAAGATTTGAAGAACGGCTTGGTAAGCGAGAATTCCTGACAGTATTATGTGAATAGTGGTATCATAATCAGTGCTTCAATTGTCTCAGAAAAGTGTAATGGATGGCAAAACCGTTGATGAAGAAGAACTTCCTGAATGTATTCGTTCATTGGTCGGGAAAATTTTCGACTTTTATTTGAGGATCAAACCTTTTGATTTTCGAAGTTCTTATAAAAGCTTGACGGTGACCCGTATGGTCGAGATTCATCCTATTAAAGGCGTGCCTGATGAGGAGAATTCTGTTGAGGTAAACATCGTAGATAACATTTATTACTATAATAATTATGGTCTAATGTGTCGGTGTATTATATACAGCTTAGTGGATTCATAAGTTCTCTTCAGGTTGCACAGGCTCTATCGGAAGTGGTATCTCCGGTTGAATGCGTCCTCCGGAAGAATCGAGATACTGTATAGAAATGCCTAAGGACGTTGTTCATAAAAGCGTTGTGGAGTCTGTTGGTGGTCCAAAAGATCTCATTTTAACAGAAAACGCCCCGGATGATTTCGATATGGTTCTGTCAACGTTAAAAAAACCTAAGCATGTTGACACCGATCGCATTCCACATGTCAGAAGTAAGAAGATAAAGGAGAAAAAGATTGAGAAGTTGAAGTGGTTTTTAGATTGGAAACCATTGTGGTGATGATCGTTAAATGTTATCATTGAGAATCCTGCAAGATGGGATTTTATTTTAATGATGTTGCATGTCTTTACCTTCCTGCGTATCACTTCTTGGTGTTTAAATCCTAACACTATATTTAACGTGACGTCTGATCAATGTATGGGACAATAATGGTGTGTTTCTGTAAGTAGTCATACGCCGATGAAGCTGCAGTAGTGCAACTTACAGCAATAATTTCAGCAATACAGTCGTGCAAAATAGCCGTCGTGCGAATTGGACGCTTGCGGTCTCGCTCTTGCAATTTCAAGCCTTACGAGTTACTTCTCCATAATGCACTACCGAATTGCACACTACTAACCATTTTCTTAGAAATTAAAACAGATATTATTACAGCGATCGGACAAATTACCGTTTTTCATTTTCAAATGATATTGTTCGAAATAGGGAAACGTTGTAAATATTGTTAACTGAATAAATGTTAGCCGTAATGCACTAATGAATTACACACTACCGAATTATACACTTGAATAGTTTGAACTTTTGGATACTGCCTACCGAATTACACACTACCGACCATTTTATTGTGGTTGTCCCTTTTATCTTACGTGAAAACAACCCACCACTCTTTCAATCAATAGTTGCTTCCTCGCGGTCGATGTAATTGAGGAAACGAGCAAAACGAGAGAGAACAATTGGTTCATCGGTTGATATTATGAGTTTAGGGCTTATGAGTATATGATTATTGTCAAACATTTTTGCAGCTTAAGACGTCAGTATTTAACAAAATTACGTGTTATGAGCTTATTCATGGATCAAATTTCGAGCGCTTTATCTGGATAACGTATATCTCATTATTAGACAATGAACCGTTGTATTTGTATAAGCTCATCCAGTCATTAAAATTCCATGCATAACTAGCTAATTAATTACTGTAGAAATGAATTTGTTCTCAGGGGGAGTGGGGTGGAGAAACCGGTAGGCTTCCAGTCCTTCATTATTCATGCACTAATTTTTCCATTTGGAAACTTTTCAGCATTGGGTTGATCATATTAGCTTCTCTTCATTAGTCATTAATAATTTCATATGGACGTGTTTGTAGAGGATTTATTGTTGACCAATCTATGTAGGTTACCATTTTGCATATATAGATCTCATTGTTGTAGGAGAAAATAATCATAGTAACTTTTACTCAAACTCGCATGATGAATGACATTCGAAGTTTCTTACAAAGAACTTTTGGGGAATCGCAGAGTGAAATAAGCCAGATGATTGGCCGTATTGACAGGAAGATCGATGATTATGCACAACATGCTTCGCAGAGGTTTGATGCGTTACAGACAAGATAAGACGTTCATGCCGCTATGCTGAAGAGTATGGGGACAATGATTGATCAACATTTTCAACAAATGAATCACAAATTGCTGACAATAGAGAAAAAAATCGAGACTGTTTCCTGACAATATATAGAAACATCATTACATTTTTATCTTGCTATTAACCTTCTTAGTCATCAATGTTCAGGAAACACATTCCCTACAGAACTGCATAATCCTCTCCGATCAACAAGAACTGATGTGCATCCGCCAAAGAAGCAATAACAACAGCCCAAAAAACAACAAACAGTTCCAGTAATGGTAAAAAAAGGAAGCATACAGTTATTCCCACGAATTCATCGCCAAACTTCGTTTCTGCTGCTGGAAGAAGTAGTTCTGTCAGAACTGCATTTGATATTCGTATCAGTCGAATTTTGATATGTTCCCTCATATATCCACAAACATTGAAAATATGAGCGTGGATGTGTACGTTACTGGATATTTACGTATGCAGCGCGACAAACAGTTTCTAACAACCATGATGACAAATGCTGCATGGCTGCTTGATGAGATATGTCATGTGATACTTTCCAGCCATATTTGTCGTAATATGCTTGAATGAAAATTGGTTTTGTAGCGCCCCGTTTCCTATTACCTTTTTACGCAACAATAAAATATTCATATAAAATTTTTCGCGATTTACATAACCATTTCCTTTCGAACATAAACGGGTGCATACATCCGATCTAGTTCCTTTCACAATAATGTACATATATGTACCTATCATATGAGTCACAAAATGTAACAGTCTAAATCCGTTTCTATTCTATATGCTAACGATGAACCAGAGGGGAGCAGGAGGAGAGCGTAGTCGGCCAACCTTGAATCCATGCTTTATGTTGATGCTGTCTACGCAGTCTGCTAATTATCTACAACAACTGTGAAGACACCGATTCAGAGTATGATAGCAACATGTTAGCTAGAAACATACAAGTAATAAAGTAAGCAGTAGCCATTTTCAATCATGAAATCATCGTTCACATAATCGTTATTCATACGATCCGTAGATCACATGCCATTCTATATGTCCGTTTATTTTGATACTCCCGTTATAGACTAGCTAGACTCGTATTCTGTAAGCCCAGTCGGCGCCCATGCATGGGACTCTGTCAATACTGTAATATCTGTATGTGCCTGTACAGGACTCTGTCATCCCCCGATTTGAAGGGAAGTAACTGTCATCCCCCGATTTAGAGGGAAGTATGCCGTAGCACCCGTATCGTACCGTCCGTAGTCGTAGCAGTCATAACGGTTTCTCCTTTTATTTATATGTACGCAATGCTATATAAAATACTTTATATAACACATAAATCATATAAAGGCACTTTACCATCACTAATTCACATAAACTCATGAATATCATATAAAGCACACATTAGTCAATTAATCCATATAAATCAAGTAAGCACATAAGGCACATAAGGTAAATGTTGCAAATCATACTCACAAGATTTGCCTATTTTCTTCATTCGCTTAACCGACCTTGTCCTTGCCCTTATCGGACTCCTGACCTATACAATTATTTATCTGGTAAATATAAAATCCTATAATGACATGCGTGCGTGATATGCATGTTTTATTATGCATGATCGTTCCTATCCGTAGCCTTTGCCTTTCTGTTCATTACTTATAATACATTATATTCTTAGCTTAGAAGTTATATTTTTTTTATCAATGTCAAAACCTGCATTAAAAATTGGTAACTATATTATACCGAAAATATCATTGAAAACCCTAATTCTTATTATGTTAAAACCCTAAAAACATTGAAACTTACTGATTTCTAAAAATCCGTATCATATCGAAAACCTTATATGAAAATAACACACATATATATAAGGTTCCTCCAAATTTAGAAAACCCTAATTCCTACATATATATGTATATCGTACTATTATATATATATATATATGTATTTTATTATTGATGATGTCTATTATATTTGAGGCTAAGAAATTGTTTATTAGTAATTATTAGCAATGAGTTTACTATGCAACACGTATATTCACTTTTAAATTGCTAACTAATCAAAATTTCTTAATCTCGATATTCTTATCAAGTTAGATATTAAAATCTCGACATTCTATTTGACACAACTCGAAATTATCACTCGTTATTATAACGAGATTTTTCCTTTCTAATGTCGACATGTGTCTTGGAATCTCATTTCGAGATTCATCTGTTTTCTTTCAACATTATAACTCGACATTTTATTTTTAATCCCACACAAGTTCTCGACATTCAACTCGACAATTTCCATTTACTTCCTTAATCTACATAGGTCTTCGACATTTGCTTTAAGGTTTTCTAAATTGCGATATTCACTGTAGCTTCTCTCGACATTTAACACGTCTTGACATGTCTTTTTACTCAAGCTAACTCGATATTCCATCTAATAAAATTTCTAAATCTCGATAGCATGCTTCGATAGTTATCTAACTCGAGATCTTATCTAACTCGAGATTTTCCTCTTTAAATATCGAATTGTTTCGACATCTTATAACTGCAATACCCTAAAAAGTTAAAACACCTTTCCTTATCGACATTTCTCCAAAATTCGATCAAACCTAGCCTTCTTAAGAACATGAATATATCGAAACCCCATAATATGTCAAACCTTAACATGTTCGAATACCAAATATTATCCAACATAAACAGGTATTTAATCCTTTCAAAACCTCAGAGGAAAAACCCTAATATGCCAAAGATTACGAAAACTTCTAAGATATAATCATAACTAGCAACCTAAAAATCATAACATTAATCCATACCCTTTTTAACGCTGATTTATGGCTTGAGTTCCTCGTTTCTTTTCTAATGTGGGGATTGATAGTTTTATAAATGAATTAATATCTCCTTTATTTACTTTGTAGCTTGCGTGTAATGATAACTAAGAGACATAGATGTTTTGTTAATACTTATCATAAGTTATCTAATACACATTATATTATTAGTATAGTTACTTCCTTGGTGATTAAGTTTTCTATCGAAGACTTTTAACTTCATGCATGCTTCCACCAAGAACTATGTAAACCTTATCCACAATATTTATATTTATATATATCATTTATCGAAAAATATTTCTTAAGGTACCTATCAAAACTTCTTACTAATAGATTTATTTTCATTACCTATTTCCATACTATAACTTATAATACTATAGTCAAATATTAATATCGTCATATATATATATGTGTGTGTATGTACCATAAAATTAATTATGCAAGTGCATGAATTAATGTATATGCATGAAAACGATATAAGGTTCCGGTTCCTGACAATTCTCCCCCCTTTAAAAATTTCGACCTCGAAATTTCATACCTGTTTCGGCTAATAACCATGGGTACCGGGTCTTCATATGTTCTATGGTTTCCCATGTAGCTTCACGAGCCGAATGATTTTTCCACCGTACGTTTACCATTGGAATCGTTTTATTTCGTAACTGCTTGTCAGCATATTCCAGGACTTCTGCCGGTTCTTCTACGTAACTAAGGTCCTCAGAAATATTTATCGGTTCGTCACGTAGAACATGAGTAGGATCTGATCTGTATTGCCGTAACATACTGACGTGAAAAACATTGTGTATCTGTGAAAGTTCAGGTGGCAGTGCTAATCGATATGCTAATGGCCCAATCATTTCAAGTACTTCATAAGGCCCAATGTAACGTGGACTTAACTTTCCTTTCTTTCCAAATCGCAGAACTCCCTTCCACGGAGATACTCGCAAAAAGACTTTTTCTCCAACTTCGTATTCCATTTCTCGTCTGTGTTGGTCTACATAACTCTTTTGTCTGTCTTGGGCCGCTTTTAGTCGACTTTTGACTATTTTAATCTTTTCCATTGTATCCTGAATCAAATCTGGGCCTTCCAATACTTGTTCTCCTTCTACATCCCAACAGATTGGGTCACGACATTTTCGACCATATAAGGCTTCGTACGGGGCCATTCCAATACTTGTGGAACTGATTATTATAGGAAAATTCCATTAGCGCTATATAATCATCCCATGATCCTTTGAATTCGATTACGCATGCTCGAAGCATGTCTTCCAGGGTCTGTATCGTCCTTTCTGACTGACCGTCAGTCTGTGGATGAAATGCCGTACTAAAATGTAGTTTAGTTCCGAGCGCTTCCTGTAAACTTCCCCAAAATCTGGAAGTAAATTGGGGATCACGATCAGATACTATGGACGTAGGTACTCCATGTAGTCGAACTATATCATTAACGTATCTTTTTGCCAAATATTCCAGCGTAGAACCCCATCTAAATGGTAGGAAATGAGCTGATTTCGTAAGTCTATCGACAATTACCCACACGGCATCATTTTTCTTAGCCGTTGGAGGAAGTCCATAAAGAAAATCCATTGTTATTCGCTCCCATTTCCAAACAGGTATGGGTAAAGGATGTAATTTACCTACTGGCGCTTGGTGTTCAGCTTTGATTTGCTGACACGTTAAACATTTTAAAACGTATTCGGCCACATCCTTCTTCATCCTTGGCCACCAATAATGAGATTTAACGGTCCGATACATCTTCGTACTGCCTGGATTCATAGCATAAGGAGCGGTATGTGCCTCTTCCATTATCTCTTGTCGAAGATTATCAATATCAGGAACACATATACGGCCATTTATTGTCAAAGTTCCATTATCGCCTATTACAAAAGACTTCCTAACCCTTGTTTCACTTTATCAGCTATCTTAGCTAGCTTTTTGTCTTCAAACTGTACTTGTCTGATTCGATCTAACATGATAGGTCGAACTACTATCGAGGCACAAATAGCACCAGTATCGTCTACTTTTATCTCCGTATTCATCTTTCTGAGGTCGATTAGACTTGATAAAGAACATGCCGATAAGTAAGAGATAGTACCATATGATTTCCGACTCAAAGCATCGGCAACGACGTTGGCCTTTCCAGGATGATACTCTATAGTACAGTCGTAATCCTTTAGTAGTTCAATCCACCGTCTCTGTCTCATGTTTAGCTCCTTCTGGCTCAACAAATACTTTAGGCTCTTATGATCAGTAAATATCTGAAACGTTGTTCCGTATAAGTAGTGTCGCCATATCTTTAGTGCGAATACCACGACTGCTAATTCTAAGTCGTGGGTTGGGTAGGATGTTTCGTATGGCTTCAGTTGTCGAGATGCATACGCCACTACTTTCCCGTGTTGCATTAGCACGCATCCTAGTCCTTGATACGACGCGTCGCTATAAATCACAAAACCTTCAGTACCTGATGGAATAGTCAGTACAGGAGCTGTCGTTAATCGTTCCTTCAATTCTTCAAAACTCCTTTGGCATTCATCAGTCCACTTAAATACAACTCCTTTACGTAATAATTTCGTCATTGGAGCGGCTATCAGTGAAAAATTCTCTACGAATCGCCGATAATATCCGGCCAATCACAGAAAACTACGAACTTCTGCTACATTTTTAGGACTCTCCCACTTGACTACCGCTTCGATTTTACTGGGATCGACTTGTATACCTTTACCAGAGACTACATGCCCCAGAAATACTACTTGATCTAACCAAAATTCGCACTTAGAAAGTTTCGCATACAACCTCTTTTTCCGTAGGGTTTGGAGTACAATCCTTAAATGTCGTTCGTGCTCCTCTTTTGACTTGGAGTATATAAGAATATCGTCAATAAAGACGATCACAAACTGGTCTAAGTAAGGTCGAAAAACATCATTCATCAATGCCATAAAGACTGCAGGAGCATTCGTTAATCCAAAGGGCATAACTAGAAATTCATAATGTCCATATCTTGTTCTAAAGGCCGTCTTTGGAATATCACCATCTGAAATTTTCAATTGATGATATCCTGATCTCAGATCGATTTTTGAAAAGACCCTAGAACCTTGTAATTGATCGAATAAATCATCGATACGAGGTAACAGATATTTATTTTTCACCGTTACCTTATTCAACTGTCTGTAATTGATACACAATCTAAGCGTTCCATCCTTCTTTTTAACAAAGAGAACGGGTGCTCCCCAAGGCGATACACTTGGCCGTATATAACCCTTGTCGAGTAATTCCTTCAATTGTACCTTCAACTCATTCAATTCAATCGGAGCCATTTGATATGGTGGAATAGATATTGGCGCCGTGCCTGGTTGAAGTTCAATAGTGAACTCCGTATCTCGATCGGGTGGTAACCCCGGTAACTCTTCGGGAAAAACATCAGGATATTCATCGACTACCGAAATATCTTCTATTTTCAATCCGCTTAACCGTGCATCTACAACGTAGGCTATATACCCTTCGCATCCCTTACTAATCATCTTAGAAGCTTCTAAACTTGATATCTGATGTGCCGTCCATACACCCTTCTCTCCTTTAAATTTTATATGTGTCTGATCTACAGGGGTCAATTCGATTTCCTTTTTGAAACAATCAACTTTCGCCCGATATCTTGACAACCAATCCATGCCCAATATTACGTCAAAATCCATTAAAGGAATGACGAATAGGGTTGCTCGCATTTCTGTTCCGTCACTCAAAACTTTGCATTCTGGGTATACGGTGTTTACTATCACTATTTCTCCCTTTGGAAGTCGAACAAATAACTTATCTCTAGGGGTTCGGATTTATCAGGTAATAATGATGCAAATGTTCGTGATATGAATGAATGAGTGGCACCTGGATCGAATAAAATATATGCATCAATATCACAGATAGATAATTTACCCGTAATCACGTGTGATCCTTCTTTGGCTTCCTCACGAGTCATGGTGAAAATCCTTGCTTGTGCTGGCGGTCTATAGGCTTGGCCTCCTGAGCTTCCTCTTCCAAAACTTGTGTTAAACGGTCCTCGGCCCCTTCCTCTTCCACGGTTTGTGGAGGGTCCGCTTACTCTTGATTGATCTACTGTAGGTTCTGTTCGCAATGTTGGGCAATTCCTAGCTATATGTCCCGATTGCCCACACGTAAAACATTCGCCTGTGAGCCATCTACATACGCCCCTGTGGTTCTTCCCACAGTGTTCACATGTTGGTATTTGTTGTGAAGTCTCTATACCCCGTCCTGTAGTCCTTGGCCCTCCTATATTGCCCTTTGCAGAGCCACTTTGAACACTCATTGGTCTAGGCGAACTATATGCCTTTTTCATTTTTCCACTAGACGACTCTTCGCCTAACCTTCGTTTACTACTTTGAAAATTCCGCGACTCAGTTTCTAATCTTTCGGCGCGAATCGCTGCCGCCCTCAATTTGCCATAGGACTCCATATCTGATGGCGTGATGCGATTTCTAATCATAGAGCGGAGTCCGACTTCAAATCTTCGACACTTATTTCTTTCAGTAGAAACCATGTGCGGTGCATAACGGGATAACTGATTAAACAGCACTTCATACTCGCCTACGGACCTGTTACCTTGTTTCAATTCTAGAAATTCCTTCTCTTTCTGATCTTTGTAAACTTCAGGCATGTACGTATTGTTAAATTCCCTCAGAAAGTCCTCCCAAGTCAGCACCGGGGGTTGGTTCATACTATCAGGGACTGTTTCCCACCATTCATATGCATGCCCTTGAAGGAGTGAGACTGCATAATCGAACTTCTCATCTGGGGTGCATTGCATCATATGAAATATCCTTTCTGTTCTTTTCAGCCATGTTTCCGCTTCCGCGGGATCTGTCGTACCCATAAAGTCCACAGCACCCATTTTCCTTAACTTGTCACTCGGGGAGTTGTCAGGGGGTGTTCGGATTCATACTGTCTAAGTGTATGCGATGAATGGGATTCCGGTACGGCCGTTCTTCCTCCTCCCTCTATAGTTGGTTCATCACGTTCTATAGGTATCGGATCACCTATTGCCCTTTGCCTATATATGCAAGGAAAGTTTAAGGGCAATTCATAACATGTACCTACTATGCAAATGTCTACAGAACCTAAAGCCTAGGCTCTGATACCACTACATGTAGCGCCCCGTTTCCTATTACCTTTTTACGCAACTATAAAATATTCATATAAAATTTTTCGCGATTTCCATAACCATTTCCTTTCGAACATAAACGGGTGCGTACATCCGATCTAGTTCCTTTCACAATAATGTACATATATGTACCTATCATATGAGTCACAAAATGTAACAGTCTAAATCCGTTTCTATTCTATATGCTAACGATGAACCAGAGGGGAGCAGGAGGAGAGCGTAGTCGGCCAACCTTGAATCCATGCTTTATGTTGATGCTTTCTACGCAGTCTGCTAATTATCTACAACAACTGTCAAGACACCGATTCAGAGTATGATCGCAACATGTTAGCTAGAAACATACAAGTAATAAAGTAAGCAGTAGCCATTTTCAATCATGAAATCATCGTTCACATAATCGTTATTCATACGATCCGTAGATCACATGCCATTCTATATGTCCGTTTATTTTGATACTCCCGTTATAGACTAGCTAGACTCGTATTCTGTAAGCCCAGTCGGCGCCCATGCATGGGACTCTGTCAATACTGTAATATCTGTATGTGCCTGTATAGGACTCTGTCATCCCCCGATTTGAAGTGAAGTAACTGTCATCCCCCGATTTAGAGGGAAGTATGTCGTAGCACCCGTATCGTACCGTCCGTAGTCGTAGCAGTCGTAACGGTTTCTCCTTTTATTTATATGTACGCAATGCTATATAAAATACTTTATATAACACATAAATCATATAAAGGCACTTTACCATCACTTAATTCACATAAACTCATGAATAGCATATAAAGCACACATTAGTCAATTAATCCATATAAATCATGTAAGCACATAAGGCACATAAGGTACATGTTGCAAATCATACTCACAAGTTTTGCCTATTTTCTTCGTTCGCTTAACCGACCTTGTCCTTGCCCTTATCGGACTCCTGACCTATACAATTATTTATCTGGTAAATATAAAATCCTATAATGACATGCGTGCGTGATATGCATGTTTTATTATGCATGGTCGTTCCTATCCGTAGCCTTTACCTTTTTGTTCATTACTTATAATACATTATATTCTTAGCTTAGAAGTTATATTTTTTTATCAATGTCAAAACCTGCATTAAAAATTGGTAACTATATTATACCGAAAATATCATTGAAAACCCTAATTCTTATTATGTTAAAACCCTAAAAACATTGAAACTTACTGATTTCTAAAAATCCGTATCATACCGAAAACCTTATATGAAAATAACACACATATATATAAGGTTCCTCCAAATTTAGAAAACCCTAATTCCTACATATATATGTATATCGTACTATTATATATATATATATATATGTATTTTATTATTGAAGATGTCTATTATATTTGAGGCTAAGAAATTGTTTATTAGTAATTATTAGCAATGAGTTTACTATGCAACACGTATATTCACTTTTAAATTGCTAACCAATCAAAATTTCTTAATCTCGATATTCTTATCAAGTTAGATATTAAAATCTCGACATTCTATTTGACACAACTCGAAATTATCACTCGTTATTATAACGAGATTTTTCCTTTCTAATGTCGACATGTGTCTTGGAATCTCATTTCGAGATTCATCTGTTTTCTTTCAACATTATAACTCGACATTTTATTTTTAATCCCACACAAGTTCTCGACATTCAACTCGACAATTTCCATTTACTTCCTTAATCTACATAGGTCTTCGACATTTGCTTTAAGGTTTTCTAAATTGCGATATTCACTGTAGCTTCTCTCGACATTTAACACGTCTTGACATATCTTTTTACTCAAGCTAACTCGATATTCCATCTAATAAAATTTCTAAATCTCGATATCATGCTTCGATATTTATCTAACTCGAGATCTTATCTAACTCGAGATTTTCCTCTTTAAATATCGAATTGTTTCGACATCTTATAACTGCAATACCCTAAAAAGTTAAAACACCTTTCCTTATCGACATTTCTCCAAAATTCGATCAAACCTAGCCTTCTTAAGAACATGAATATATCGTAACCCCATAATATGTCAAACCTTAACATGTTCGAATACCAAAAATTATCCAACATAAACAGGTATTTAATCCTTTCAAAACCTCAGAGGAAAAACCCTAATATGCCCAAGCTTACGAAAACTTCTAAGATATAATCATAACTAGCAACCTAAAAATCATAACATTAATCCATACCCTTTTTAACGCTGATTTATGGCTTGAGTTCCTCGTTTCCTTTCTAATGTGGGGTTTGATAGTTTTATAATTGAATTAATATCTCCTTTATTTACTTTGTAGCTTGCGTGTAATGATAACTAAGAGACATAGATGTTTTGTTAATACTTATCATAAGTTATCTAATACACATTATATTATTAGTATAGTTACTTCCTTGGTGACTAAGTTTTCTATCGAAGACTTTTAACTTCATGCATGCTTCCACCAAGAACTATGTAAACCTTATCCACAATATTTATATTTATATATACCATTTATCGAAAAATATTTCTTAAGGTACCTATCAAAACTTCTTACTAATAGATTTATTTTCATTACCTATTTCCATACTATAACTTATAATACTATAGTCAAATATTAATATCGTCATATATATATGTGTGTGTATGAACCATAAAATTAATTATGCAAGTGCATGAATTAATGTATATGCATGAAAATGATAGAAGGTTCCGGTTCCTGACAGGTTTCATGCAGCATATGGATGAATGCTTGCGCGGATTTATTGAACTTCAACAAAAGACAAGCCTTGCACGCCGCTCCATTACATTTATGAATACTGCATTCAACAACATATTTAGATCAGAATACCTATTGGAAGGGCAACACAACCTTTCTGTGATCAAACCTTATGCTGAAGGAATGTTGCTGATTGGCCCGCAACACCATGGAAAGAAACTGAGTAATTATCGTGCCAGTGAACGTCAATCAGTGTCATTGGGTTGTTACAATAGTGGACTACAAAGCACAGATTGTTGTTGTTCATGATTCATACCAAACGTGTGATATAAATATGAGATTTTTCAACCACGCTTTTGGTAAGACATTACACACCATGCAATATCTACTTGAACATCTTGGGTTGTGTTAGGATATTTACAGATTGTGTCAATAGTTTAAGTCTTGGGTTATCTTTTGTAATTATCCTTTTAGCTTGGGCTTTGGACTATAATGTAATTAGTTAATCTTTATTGTTTGGGCCTTAATATACCTAGGTTAATGTGGTATATAAGGTTTTACCAACACAATTTTCAAAGTAATCAAAGATCAAAAAGCTAGACCTATTTTTCACACAATACACACACTTGAAGGTGAGAACCTCTCCCTTTTCATTCCATCAAAGCCTCTTTGATTCCTTAGATTATGTCAACAGTTTAAGTCTTGGGTTATCTTTTGTAATTATCCTTTTAGCTTGGGCTTTGGACTAGAATGTAATTAGTTAATCTTTATTGTTTGGGCCTTAATATACCTAGGATTAATGTGGTATATAAGGTTTTACCAACACAATTTTCAAAGTAATCAAAGATCAAAAGGCTAAACCTATTTTTCACACAATACACACACTTGAAGGTGAGAGCCTCTCCCTTTTCATTCCATCAAAGCCTCTTTGATTCCTTGTTTGGTGCAATCGGGACCAACAAGTGGTATCAAAGCAAACGTGGATCGATCTGCATTGATTTGAATCCAGTTTCGTTCGATTCCAAGAAAGATCAAAGGTGTTTTGGGCAAAAACTCACTTTCGGGCATTTTGAGCTCGTTTTGGGGTTTTAATGCTTCGTTTTTGTGTTTAAAACCTTCCCCCAGATTGATTCTATGCCTAAAATGTTTTTAGAACATTTTTGGATCAGTTTTAACGAGTTTTGAGCAAGATCGAAGCAAAAATCTTTAGAAAAAGTCATCTCGGCCTCTCAATGTCTTTGGTCGTTTTGATCCGTGTTTTGTTGTTTTTAGCTCACAAATCGGTTCACTATGTGTTTAGGGAAGAATTTCTGAAGTTTTGGATCAAGTTTGAGTGATTTTGGTTGAGATTTGAGTGAAAACGGACGATTTTCTGGCAAAACTCGCGACAAGCAATGGACAGTAGCTCAGTGTTCTTGGCCGCGAAATTTCTTGCTGTGTCGTTCAAGTCCGGGAAAGTTTCATGTCCGATAAATTTCATTCTGAGAATCTTTATCTAAACCGCGAAAATTTCACTTTCACTTCATTTTTCTCAACTGCCTAGCTTTTCAATCCGAGAAACTCTATACCCGCGAAATTTGATTCCGAGTATCGTTATCTAAACCGCGAAAATTTCACTTTCACTTCATTTTTCTCAACTTCCTAGCTTTTCAAAATCCGAGAAACTCTATACCCGCGAAATTTGATTCCGAGTATCGTTATCTAAACCGCGAAAATTTCACTTTCACTTCATCTTTCTCAACTGCCTAGTTTTTCAAAATCCGAAACTCTATACCCGCGAAATTTGATTCCGAGTATCGTCATCTAAAGCGCGAAAATTTCAATTTCAATTCATTTTTTTCTCAACTGCGTATTTCTTCAAATCCAAGAAATTTTCAACCGAGAAAGTTTCTATCTTCCAAGAATTTTTTTTCAAAACAACGATTTTTCAAATCCGAGAAACTTACTCAAATTCACACTTCGACCCGCGATACTTCTTCCAAACTGAAATTTTTCTCAAACCTGAAAATTCTCAAAACTGAGAAACTTCCTCACATGCGAAAATTTTAAAATCCAATTAAATAACTTTCAACTGAGATTTTTCTTTTTCCCGAGAATTTCTCTTTAAAAACTCAAGCAAACACCGAAATTTCTCAACAAGTAATTTCTCGGGTAATTCATCTTATAATCACGTCTCTTCAAATCGCAAACTCTTCTCGCATTAAATTCTTTTCTCGGGTTAAATTTTTTTTTTTCGGGTTAAATTTTTTTCAAACTCATTCAAGTCTTGATCCCTTACACTTTAGTCCCATTCCCTTAGACCACTTTTGACAAAATTTACTCCTCAAATCTCGTTTTTAAATTTCTAGAACTTCTCCGAACTTCAAGATATATTTTCCCTTCATACGTTTTCGACCATCACACACGTTCACTTAGTTCTAAGAAATTCTTGAAACGATTTTTCTCAAAACTCTACTCGTTGAACTCATATTTCTCATCTCGTTCGTTACTAACCCTCTTTTCTATACAAGATCAAAACCACGGACGATTCGACTGCACCAACCATGTCTCCCACAAATGACATCTCAACAGTGGGCTCCGACACCAGACCTCCGATGCTGCGACAAGGCGATTACAGCATATGGACAAACAGGTTCCTCACGTTCATCAGGAACAAGGCGCACCACTCTCTCAATACCTACTAGACTCCATCTTCAACGGTCCAGCACAATTCTGGACAGTCATCCCTGCTCAACCAAACGCAAACCCTCCCATGGATGAACGCCGCACTCTAAGAGGCCCCATTAATGAGGATGAAGAGGCTCACTACAGGCTGATGAGAATGCCAAAGGATACCTCTTCCAGGAAATGGGCAATGAAGTCTACGCTCACATCGAGTGCTGCACAACTGCCAAGGAAATATGGGATGAACTCGTTGAAATCATGGCAGGCACTACTGAGAGTGCTCAGGGGAGGAAATCAGCATGTCTCTCGCAGTATGAACACTTCCTGGCCTATGAAGGAGAGGAGCCGCGTGACACATACCTCCGATACTTGAAGTAATGAACTCAAAAAGGCCAAGATCTCGAGGGACAAATTCGATATCAACAACCGCTTCCTTGGTAGCCTCAAACCACATTGGGGCAATGCAACCGTGATGATGATTCAGAGTAAGGATCTCTCCAACACCTCCATCCATGCTCTTTACGACAACCTGTCTGCCTATGCTCCTTACGTACAACCTCAGTCCACCAACACTCGAGTCGACCCGTTGGTTCTCCTCGAACAAGACTACCGAACGATCTTCCACCTCTAAGACCAAACAGAACAAAGTGAAGCTATCAGCTGTTGTATCACCTCTTCAGGATCCGAAGCTGATACAGAATCTGATGAAGATGTTCGAGATCTACGCAAGCAACTGGCGATGCTCACAAAGATGGTCTCAAAGAAGATCGGAAAAAAAATCCTCATCTTCCTCCAATCGCCAAAGAAACCTTTAGCGGCACCAGAAAGACCACTCCCACGGAGGAAGCCAAGCCGATAAAGAAAGAGGATGAATCCGCACCTCAAAAGTCTGTGAAGTGCTTTCGGTGTGGAAAGTCAGGCCACTTTGCCAAGGAATGCCACGCCCCACGCGTGAAGGACTCTGGCTACTACGACCGTAAGGCCAGAATGACCCGCAAAATGGAAAGTGGGAAAGTTCTTCTCACCGAAGAAGCTGAGTGGGTAAACAACACTTCAGAAGACGAGGAACCTAAGGATGAAGATTGCTGCATGGCAAGGCTGGTTGAACATGACGAGGACGAGGAGATGGTTAACACCAGTGAGAACACAGCTAAGACTCCTACCAACGCCGAGTCTGAAGTACGAATTTCACAACTCGATGACGTGTTTAATCACCAACATACCATTAAGAAACACACCGTAGACGCTAGGGATTATGATGAACTTCAACTAAAATTTGAAAACAACTATGCCTTACTTAGTTTAAAAGTAGAAGAGCTCACTTGCGCAAACGAACGACTAATGGCCTCTGAAGCGTTAGTCAAACGTCTGCAAAGCAAGAATAAACAAAGTGAGACTAAGGTTAAGGAAACCACACTGGCCATCAGTTCATGTGAAACATCTCGTCTCTTGACGGCCTCCCAATATGAACTACTTACAAAGGAAAGAGTTAGGCTGTACCAAAAGGTGAAAAAACTTGAAGAGCAACTTCACCTTAGAAACAAAAACACACGCATCTTATGCCTATTGAATCAACCAGTTGAAACAGAATTCTACGACGCCCGGATGGGAATCGGCCTAGCCAGCAACTGCGATCCAACGCCGTTACTGGTTAAAAGATATAACATGTACAGTACATCATTCCTACAAACAAGGAAGGGTACTCCCTCACAGCTCATGCCATTTGTAAAATCCTCCTCCGTTGTCCTTTCGGAAGAAAAGAAGGAACATAATATTCTTTGGGCGGAAATCGCGTACGACTATGCAGAATTGAATGCTAGTTATAAGACTAAAAAGCCTTCGCTCTCTGAGGACATCAAGTCTCAGTTTCCAACCGAAGAACAGGAAATCGCTTTCCGAGAAGCATTGTCTCGCATCTATATCCCAGAGAAACTTCTGGTTATAGCAGAACTAGAACGAACCCTAGAATTAGAGCGGAAAACCTTTGCAAAAGAGCGAGAAGATCTACTTAGCAAAATCTTTACCCTAGAGCAATTTCACAATACGAACAAACCCTCTACGTCGAGTCAAGTACCCGATTCTCAAACATGTAAATGTAAGAGGACAGCGAAGATGACTCCTGAAGCTGACACATGTTCTAACACTAACTCTCATATTCTTATGGATACAGGGAATGTGAGTTCGAAGTCTCTGGAAGGGAGTTCGTATGAAATAAAGGAGAACCCGCTCTTCGATGACAAGAAGAAAAGACCATCCTATATTCGTCTTTCCTCTTAATGTACTGAATCCCAATATCTTAAGAACGTAGACAAATATGTTGCCAAAACCTATCTTTCATTTGCCAAACTAATGTCTATATGTTGCTGCAATGACTTTATTCTTCCACGCTTTCATGAATATGAAGCACACGAACACGCAACACTCCAACCAAACAAGCAAACCTCATCTACGACGCCTTTGCATTCTCCCAGTTCGTCTAAGCCTACGGTTAAGCGAAAACGCCTTCCGACGCTAAATACAAAGTCACCTACTGCTCGCAAGCAAAAGACGACTAAAACCGAAGGACGACAGGAACAACCAAAATCCCCACACCAATTCATAAATAAGGCACCGTACATGCAAGCACAAGTTAGGCAAATATGGGTTAGAAAAACCATAATCCCGCCCCATCAAACAAATCACGACGGGAAATCAAAATTAGATCTAGCGCAACCTGATTTAGATCCCACATTTCCCGTTAAGCGCATAAAAATTTTGCTTGTATCACAAGAAGGTCCCGTCCGTAAACGGGGACCCAGCGTATGTTGTTCCAGGTCTGTCATGTGTGGTATCTAGACTCGGGTTGCTCCACACACATGACGGGGAACAAGGAGCTGTTGAGCAACTTTTCCGAGCACTATCTCAGAAGGGTCTCCTTCGGAAACAGTCAGATGGCGCCAATTCTCGGAACTGGCGATCTTGTTCATGACAAACTGACGATTAAGGGTATCTCTTACTTCGAGGATTTGAGCTACAATCTCTTCAGCATTGGTCGTTTCTGCGACGAAGGATACAAGGTTATCTTCGAATCTGACATCTGCAGCATTATCGATGCCTCAGGACTGCCTCTTCTTTCTGGAACGCGCACGTCTCACCTCTACGTACTCAATCTTACGACCTCTCGACCAATATGCCTTCTCTCTCGTGCAGCACCCAAGTTGAACGATCTATGGCACCGGCGCCTTTCACATCTCAATTTCAAGACTATCAACAAACTGCGTCAGAATAAACTCGTCAACGGTCTACCCCAACTGACATATCATAAGGAACATCTCTGCTCAGCCTGTGAATTGGGGAAGATGAAGCGATCGTCTCACATCTCCAAGGAAACACCGTCCTCTAAGCTCATCCTCGAGCTCTTACACATGGATCTATGTGGCCCAATGCCTACGGCTATAGGAAGACGGTATATTCTTGTGATTGTCGACGACTTCTCACGCTACACGTGGACGAAACTCGTTCGTACAAAGGATGAAGTTCCTGATATAATCATCGAGTTTGTTGTTACGTCCCAAACTCTTCATCAACAGAAGGTTCGGATTATCAGAACTGACAACAGAACTGAGTTTAAGAACAAGAAGCTCAGTGATTTCTATGCCACTCACGGCATCACCCAGCAGTTTTCAGCTGTGAAGACACCGGAACAGAATGGTGTCGTTGAGCCTAAGAATAGGACACTAGTTGAAGCAGCTAGGACTCTCCTCATCCAATCCGGCCTTCCTCACTCTCTTTGGGGAGAAGCTATTCAAACGGCTTGCTACACGCAAAACCATGCTTCCGTCCACAATAGATTCAACCGCACCCCACACGAGATGATGAATAACCGCCGTATCCCAGATATATCTTATCTAAGGGTCTTCGGTTGCTGATGTTTTGTGGCCAATGATCGCCAACATCTTGGGAAGCTTGATCCAAAAGCACTTGAAGGCATCTTTGTTGGATATTTGCTGAACTCAAAGGCATACAGAATCTATCTTAAGGAGAAACGATCAGTCATTGAGAGCACAAATGTCGGCTTTGACGAAAGCGGCGACCTCATGGCTTCTGTTCATATCAGTCCAAAACTAGGTCTTCTACAATCGTTGACAAAAGGTCAACTTTCATCGACGTGAACTTCCTCATCTGAGGGCAACTCTGGCGAACTGGATCTCGATCTGCTCTTCGAGTACTTCTATCCAGTCCCCAAGACTCCCGTCGCCACCACTCAACCTACCGCTGCACCCACCCCACCTACACCACCAGCTATCGGCGATGATGTCGTCCCTCCAAACTTGGATGATCTCAATCTCAACGAAGACGACATTTTACCCAACCCTGGGAACATCGCTGATCCTGATGCTGAACCCTCTCAATCTACTACGGTTGAGATCTCTTCTTCGGACACCGGACCCCAATCTAATGTGCCTCCAATCGACACAAATGCGGCTAGCTCCTCACAGACCCATGTACCACTTTGGGCTCGCTCTCATCCTACGGATCAGATTATTGGGGATCCCACATCCGGTGTTTCGACGCGTTCGGCTACGATGAATGAGAGTCTGTTCGCTTGCTATCTCAGTCAAGCCGAACCATCACGAGTAGCTGAAGCTCTCAACGGTCCTGATTGGCTGATTGCAATGCAGGAGGAAATAAATCAGTTTGAACGTTTACAAGTTTGGGAACTCGTACCACGCCCTCACAACAGATCCATTATCGGCACGAAGTGGATCTTCAAGAACAAAAAGGATGAAGACGGTATTGTCATCCGCTATAAAGCAAGACTTGTGGCTAAGGGGTACAATCAACAAGAAGGCATCGACTACGATGAAACTTTCGCCCCCGTTGCCAGGATCAAAGCAATACGAATTTTTCTTGCCTTTGCTGCTCACAAGAACTTTAAGGTCTACCAAATGGACGTGAAGACTGCTTTTCTGAATGGATTTCTCAAAGAAGAAGTGTATGTTGACCAACCTGAAGGGTTCTTGAGCGAAGAGTTTCCTCATCACGTATATCGACTCTACAAGGCCCTCTACGGAGTAAAACAGGCTACCCGAGCTTGGTATGACGTCCTTTCAGACTTCCTTGTTCAGTCTGGATTCAAGAAAGGATCTCTGGATATAACTCTATTCACCAAGCGGAGTGGCCCGGACATCATGATTGTACAGATTTATGTCGATGACATCATTTTTGGATCGACTGAACCACAATTGTGTGAAGAATTCGCAGAATTGATGAAAGAGAAATTCGAAATGAGTATGATGGGCGAGCTGAATTTCTTTCTTGGTCTTCAAGTAAAGCAACTCCCCGACGGAATCTTCATCAACCAGTCCAAATACATCCATGACATCCTCGAGAAATATGGAATGAAGGATGCTAAGACTGCTGCTACACCTATGACACCCTCTGGCCGACCCGACGCGGACCCATCTGGTGCTCCCGTTGACCAAACCGTCTATCGTGGGATAATAGGCTCTCTTTTTGTACCTCACTGCTAGTCGACCGGATATTGTTCTCTCGACAGGAATCTGCGCTCGTTTTCAGGCTACACCGAAGGAATCCCATCTCACTGCTGTCAAAAGGATTCTCCGCTATCTCAAAGGAACACCCAATCTGGGTTTGTGGTACCCCACTCGATCAGACTTCAAACTGGTTGGATTCTCTGACTCGGATTACGCAGGATGCAAGATGGATCGGAAAAGCACCTCTAGAGCTGCACACTTCTTGGGCGGTAAACTCGTGAGTTGGTCTTCTCGAAAACAAAACTGTGTCTCAACTTCGTCGACGGAGGCAGAATATGTCGCCGCCGCTAGTTGTTGTTCACAGCTTTTGTGGATGAGAACCCAACTACGAGATTTTAATTTTCATGTTGATAAAATTCCCATTTATTGTGACTCAAAGAGTGCGATTGCGATGACGAGTAATCCAGCACATCACTCGAGAACGAAACACATAGATATTCGCCACCACTTCATTAAAGAACATGTCGAACAAGGGACGATTGAATTGCACTACGTCACTACTGAAGATCAACTGGCCGACATTTTCACAAAACCGTTGGATGTCAAACGATTCCTACACCTTGTGACTATGTTGGGCATATTGAATCTTCAGTTGTGATCAATCGACCCTACACGAACTTTGATAAAGTGTACATATTTCTCTTCACTTTACTCCATTTTCTATGTGTCTTATGAATTATGTCTCTTAAGGGGGAGTTTTCGATTAAGGGGGAGTTTCTTATTTTGCCTACGAGGGATTAAAATTTTAATTTTGGTCAAACGGAGTCAAAATTGGACCAACTGAATTTTGGGTTGAAATTTTAATTATTGGTCAAACGGGGCCAATATTTGACCGATTAAACACCAATTGGACCCAATTTTGACCAAGCCCACGAATTTCGGCCCATTAACTCAAAATCTCGCATGAACAGTCACAAAACCCCAAAAACACTTAACGTTTTTCACAATTCTATAAACTCCCGAAAAAAATTCAAAAATTTCGCACCCTACTTTTCAAAAATTTCTCAAACTTTCGCGTCGTCGTCTTCCTCGAACCTGCCTTCAAAATCTGTTTTTCTGCGTACTCCGTCGTCAAAATCAGCTTTTCGATATGAATACATCCTAAATAAACCAATTTCCGTTCGTTTAATCATGTTTTTGTCCCATTCTGTTAAAATTTTTAGGTTTAAAATTAATTTTTCTCGGCTTTAAATCGGACGCATATTAGGATTTTGGTGTTTAAAACCCCCAAATGTGTATTGCCCGTCCCATTTTGAGTCGATTGAGTCCAGTTTATTGCATTTTGGTTAAGATTTGAGTGGTTCTAAGGCAAAAATCATAGCGTCGTTTCGTATGTTTTCGCACAGTGTTCTTCACGGAGAAAATTTTCAGAAAAAATGCTTTAGACGTTAGATTTTCGCTGCTACAGTGAGTAAGGTTCAGCGAAATTTTTATCCGAGAAATTTTCTTGCATCAAATTTCGCTGCTACAGTGTGTGAGGTCCCGCGAATGTTTCATTCGAGAAAATCCTTTTTCTTAACTTTTGCTGCTACAGTGAGTCATGCCCCACGAAACGTTCATAACACCTCACTTCTTTTCGCATCTTCACTATCTTCGCAACTACGATGACGAAAAATTTCTCAATGCGCAAACTTAAAATTTTTTTTCTCAGATCCATGCTAATTAATTCTTTCGCAGCTACAGTGGTTCAAGAATTTCTCAACCCTTACATGTGTCATCGCGGATCACGAAACTTTCTCAATCTGCAAAAATTATCAATCCGAGAATTTTTTTTTCACTTGTCAAAACTAAGAAATTTCATCCCGAGAAATTATATCACTTGAGAAGATTTTCTTCAAAGCTTTATCACTCCGCGAAACTTTCATATCACTTGAGAAAAATTCAAAACTTACGAAAATTTTTGGATAGCTTGAAAATTTCCATACATGCGAAACCTTACTCTATCTGCGAAAATTTTCTCGGCATGCCTATGTGTTATAATCTGCGAAAAACACTACATGCGAAATGTTACACCATATGCGAATATTTTCCCATCATGTCTATGAGTTAAATTTTGCGAAAATTTCCATACATGCGAAATCTTACTCTATCTGCGAAAATTTTCTCGGGATGCCTATGTGTTATAATCTGCGAAACTTTAACACTACATGCGAAATGTTACACCATCTGCGAAAATTTCTCTCGACTTGTCTATGTGTGATAATTAGCGAAATTTCCATTACATGCGAAAATTTTTGATAACTTGTGAAATTTCATAATCTGCGAAAATTTTCCACTACTTGTTCCCACTACATGCGAAATTTTCCACTGAATGCGAAAATTTCCTTAACTTGCGAGAACTTTCCCTACATGCGAAATTCTACACTACATGTGAAAATTGTCTTCGGCTAGCTCATTTACCAAAATTTTTCTCATATCACATGAACACCTTCAATCCTGAAAAATTTTCTAAGTATCGGAAAAATTAATTTTAATTTCCTAAAAACTGTCGAAACTCGCAATCACATGACCATCAGTCAATCTTAACAACTCTATTTTAAAAGGACTCTTGTTAGCTTGAATTTTAATTTTATTTCTACCTTTACGATTTTGGGCACTTCTATACTTCATTTTATTGATTTACCCATTTCTTACCTATATCCATATTCTCGCAAGTTAGTCCGTACTAATCATGCTGCAATTTCTGTCAAGCACAGATATGACTAACACAAACCAAGAAGCACTTGAGGCACTTGAGGCCGCAACAATTCAAAGGGACGTCGCTCGTATCGAGCTAAACACGCTGACATACGTTCCACCAATCGAGCAGGTCTTCCCCACAAGTCGATGGGCTGCCTTGATGCCAAACAATTACATGGTGGACTTGGACAGCTTTCGGTGCGATGCCCCCATTATCATTGAGATCCTCAATGGACATCCCCTCCGACACGCCCTCACTCATGGCGAACCAGAACCCCAAGTCTATCTCCAACAATTTTGGCACACACTGCAGATTGCTGGACCACACTTCAAAGCCTCAGCTATGTCCGCCGACATCGATCAAGAAACCGTAGTCCTCACTCGCAAGATTCTCAAAGATGTACTTCAACTACCAACCTACTCACCTTATGAACCACTTCCGACACACGAACAACTCACCGACGACATCGACAGATTGGGCTATCAACCTGAAAACAAGAAGAAGAAAGGCCCACTGTCCTCAGTGAAGTCACCACACGCAACCTACCTCAACCCTGGCGGACCCTGTACCTCTTAGTGAACAAATGCATGTCAGGCAAGCATGCTGGTTAGGACCGCGGGAACCACCAGATCCTTACCATCCTAACCGGCATCGCACACAACCGCAAGTACAACTACGCTGAGATCATCTGGATGGATCTCGTCTCCATGATTCAACGTCGCGATCGGGAAATCGCCAAGGACGTCAAGAACCGCTTCGTACCCTACATGCGATGGCTCCCAGCGCTCATCAAACACTTCCGCATGCACTCCACCCGAATCCGCATCCGCCCGGCGACTGAACATTTCGTGATCCCCATCGTCGAGAAGTTCGCCAAGAAAAACACTCCTGCGAAAGATAAACACGCAATGATCATCCGGACGAAGTCCTCGCATATGCCAACCCAACAAACCAACACGTTCGAGATTATCGCGCCTCCACCGCTTCATTCCGCGATAGTCCCCGTCCACTATCCATTGTCCCTATGGAGCAGATCAACCCCATTGCTCCTAACCCCGGGACTAGCCTAAACCCCTCCACCACTTCTCAAAAATTGTCGAGTCGCGCCGCATCCTCTTCCACCCGCGTACCGAAAAACGGTCGCGTGAGGATGACGTAAGCCGCACCACGGAGCATCGATCAAAACAGAAACATGATCGACCTCCTCAGTCACAAACAAGCCGAGCCCAACCCATAAGTACAGGAGGTGACGTGTTCACCTCCCGAGTAGAAGACGTGGCATTTGGCTCAACCACGCAAACGACCTCACCAATCCACTTATCTTCCTCTCTACAGGAAGATATTTCATTCGACGAGGGCCACATATGCCATCGACATCCCACTTGGAGATCGTCGATGTTGAAAAAGCAGTTCCCCGCCTCATACTGCATCCTCTTCATTCACATCGAGTCTAGTGCCCTCACTCCCCATAATTTCATATGTTTCTAGGACACATACACCTTCTACTGCACTACAGAGTCTTCGTGATTCTGTCAGAACGCTCGGTGATGTCTCTGTGACTGAGAGCGGAAGACCTAGCACGGCTAACATCACAACAACCGTGAGCCTAGGCCATCATTCGTTTGAGTCTGTCTCATCGATGATGCCAACGGGAAGTCTTAGTGACCCCTTCTTTTCCCGTCCTGTGCAAACGGGCGGCCGATCGGCTATCTTCTCCGATTCGGTGTCAGTTGGATTTCTCTGTGATTCCAACTTGTAAACCTTACCCCAGTTCGTCACCGAGACCGCTCTAGAGACTCGTCTTCAAGAGTTTGCAAAGACTCTTGAGGCGTCCATCCTCGATAAAGTCTATGTGCGTCTTGATGCATCCACCATCGACAAAGGCAAAGGTGTGGCCCCGGAGACGCCACCACCCACGCAAAATGTGGACGCAGAAGCTGTTCTCTCCTCCATTTCCGCAAAGGAGCTATTCTACATTCTACGAGCAAGATTCGAATCAATGACGGAACTCGACGAGGAGGAACAACAAATGAAGAAAATCATGACTCAACCAATGACTTGCCGCACTCAAGGCGAGTCCAGCGGGATCAGGCGCGGCGATCAAGACGATGATCAAGATCGCCGCGAGGGGGAGAATAGGCAGCAAGGATCACAATCTCAAGAACCCGTGCAATCGACGCCGCCTTCCTCCTCTGCACCTGAAACGACGCCCGCAACAGAAACCTCACACCCCACTAGCCAAAAATCCCACCCTATTAACCCCGAGTCACTAGCCAAATCACCCTCACCACCACCTACTACCATCTCGGAACCTCTAACCGTCACATCGACATTAGAGGCCACCACCACATCTACACCACCCGACACCCAAATCATCCTCGCCAAAACCATCACCTCAACCGAGCCACCAGAATCTCCACCACAACTATCCCCACAATCCACTAACTCCTCTGACGCAACACCCTCGCCGCTACACTGCTCTACCCCTCTCAATACCGACCCCAACGTGCCTCCCGAGGACTTCTACTGCGCGCAGAATGAGATCAAGGCCTACATCTTTAACGATGAATGGTTGTACACACCCGCCGATGCAGTAGCAGCCAGGAAGTTGGTGGAAAATGCTCGACGTCTGCTAAAGGAAGCTTCACTTACGCTGATCAACACTGCAGACAACGAGAACGGAGAGGAGTACGATGCCGAACCCGTCGAGCTCGAGAACATCCTACAATTTCAAGCGCAGCAAGCTGAGACTCCTGCTGCTCAACCGGATGTGCCCACGGCGGATATACCGGAAGCACCGTGAGAAAACAATAAGATCACCGCACCATTCCAAGAAGAGATCAGAAAGAGGATCTGGCGGTGAAAGGAGCGGATAATCACGGACTTCGATGAGTATGAGCTGATGAATGTCCAAAACTGGAGCGAGGAGAAGAAGAAGCTCTATCGATGGAGCCTTCTTTGCCACAGTGCACAAAGCGGACGCTGTCCGATGAAGAAAACTTCGCTCTTGAGATGAATCGGGCTCCCATCCGCAAAGTCACTGACATTCGCCAGGAGTCAAAAGGACGTGTCCACTATCCAGTGTTCACGGTGATGAGGCAGGATGAGAGCTACTGTGAAGTAAGCGAGGCGGACTTCAAATTTCTGCGCCTGGGTGATCTGTACAGCATGCTGGAATCCATGAAACAGTTCAGACTCGTCCTCAGAAGTTCTGGACATCTCGTACGGGCTGAACTGGTCACCATGGGCTACGTGGCTCTCAAGCGACACATGCTCCGACAAGTGAGATACTTCGCCTCCCACGATCTGCAAAAGGCGGTGGAGGAGAACCTGACTCGCCCATCTTTCAAGAGCACAGGCGAATATCGAGAGGGCGATGTGATCGACGGAGATGTTCCGGCGGTCGCTTACTCGAACTACAAGGGAAAGATGAGGCTACTGCGCTGCTCCGAAGTGGCAAATCAAAAGGTTAGCGATCGAAACTCTTTTACGTTCAAACAGTGACTTAATCAAATTGAGATTCAATTGTAACTGTTTGCGAGCGAGAAAGGTCTTCGACGCGTTTAAATGTTTGAACCCCAATTTAGTCTTATCTTTCAATCGAACACTAGTAACGCAGAAAATCGAAGTTATACTCACTCATAATGATCAAGAAACATCGAAACTACCCTATTATGCAGTTTTTAACCTAGATTATACTTAGAGAAGGTCTAAAATCCTGCAAACAAGAGTTCGAGTTCTCAGAATACGAACAATCGAGAAATAATCACAAAATCATGCGAAATATTCCAAAATACAGATGCAAATCTACTTTAAATGCACGATAAACCCTAACAGAAAGCAAATCTACCTTCTAAATACGAAAATCAAATGAAAAATTGAAAGATTTTGAAGATTTTGACGTTCGTCTTTTCGGAGAAGAAGTTTTTCGCTCGAGAATTTTGACTGTTGATTTTTGCGATCGAGGGTTTTAGCGTGTATTTAGGGATTTTTCGACTGCAAGTAATGATTTCGTTTAATTTTGGGCTGATTAGACGTTTTTGTGAGACTCAGTGAAATTCAAGCCCATTACTATTTGCGAGCGAGAAACTTACGATCGAGAAACTGTCTTTGTTTACTGTTTGAATATGCGCTCGACAAAATCCGATCGAAAATTTTCATTTGATTCATGTGTAATTTTCGCTCGTCAATTTTTTTGAGAGCGTAAATTAACACTTGGTCCCAAATCAATTTTTGCTCGAGAAACTGTGATTGAAAATTACCAAATTCACCCGAGTTTCTAGATAGTAAGTTTTCGTTGATTTTTTAGATTGATCCTAAATTTTAAAATTAATCCACAAAATTACTTCTTCTAAGTATAAACGAAAGTGCAATTAACTCACTATATTTCCGAAGAAATGACATCTGGCTCCAAGATTGATCTCCGATATTCTGCAGTACTTAGAGCAAAATGTCGAGAATTTTTTTTTTTTGTAGTTAATTAAGAAGTAATTTTTCTAATAAGGCTCCCCTGAATTGTTTTACCAATGTCTTGAGTCCACAGTCATGAAGATTTGAGAAGTCCTCCTTATTTAAGCGTTGTCCAAAGCGAATAAAAAATGAAAGATTTCTGCAACACTTAAAGAAAGAACATTAAAAATATTTGGAGCTCAAAAACATGGAGTCATTGTGGATGCTCCCCCTCAAATAGTGCACATGTATCGATTTATCACGTAATTATGCAAATCAATACAAGTAACAATCATATAACACGCAATTAATCACTTTAGACTAGTTACATGTTCCCCTAATCATGTAATACAGATTTGCGCGAGGGTATGAGCAAAACAAATATTTGCATTTTAATCAATTTAATGCCAATGCAAGTTAAACATGCATTCAAAATGTGCGAATTATTTTTATTTTTTATTATTATTTTTTATAATATTGTATTTCTATATATATATGTATAATTTTCATATGTATATTAATCTTAATATTATGGGGTCAGATTATTTTGCTTCAACGATCGTCACGCCTAAGTTTTCGTATTACACTTGAAAGACACACTGCTGTCAAGTCTAGTCATCAAACTAAAGTCCTAAGATCATAAAGTGATCCATTTCGACAACTCTCAGTAAGTTCACTCTAGCGCTCTTATTATTTTTGACTCGTGGATTTTATATATATACCGCTCAAGTCAACACAAGCAAATTTTAAGTCAATTTTCCTATAATCAAGGCATAATTAATCATTTCACCTAAGCTAGAGATCGTCGTTTGGAATCAAAGGAATTTTAAGGGTTTAATTTGGCTAGGACTTAGGGAGGAAGGAAATTTATAGGAAAAGGTGAGTTTATCTTTATCGTCTTCCATTTCTACGTCCGTCTTCTTCTTTTCTTTCGGCAAATATAACTTTTCATCTTTTCAATCCCATCCCTTATGTTATCCCTTTTATGCTCAAGCTGAAGCTCCACTTCTCCACGAGGCTCTAGGAGATTATCGTAGGCAAAGTTCTTCCTGTTGGTTCTTGGGCCGATACCGTGCTCCTCTTCTCTTAATCCCTAGAGAGGTTTCAGAGATTATCAATTTGTAAATGTTCATGGTTATGGAATTCGTACCCAAGGCTGTGCTCCTCTTCTCATTTCCCAATATAAGACCGGATTATCGTTGGAGAAGTTCACTTCGAGGTGCTCCTCTTTCCAGCCGTTCTGACGAGTGTACGAGATTAACGACGGAGAAGTTCACAGCAGGATCCATGCCTTCTTTTGGTAGTTTGAAAAGCAGGTTCCTTTGGTCTGTTTTTGTGCGTTGAGAATTGCCTTCTTTAGTCATCTTCTCGTTTTCTTTTACTTTTCTCCCCTACTTTTCTTGTTTGAACAACCATTTGGCGAAAATAGAATCGGTTGAAGGTGAAATGGGTTTCAAATGAAGGTTGAAGGTTGAAATGGGTTTCAAATGAAGAAAAGGAAGTCAGAGAAGGTCCAAAGTGGATTACTAAGGGGTATGATATGGAAAAGGATTTGAAAAGGCCGAGTGAGGAACTGCCTAAATGCCCCAAATCATTTTCCTCACGATCTAAAGAAGGGCGAAGCCGAGTATCACTAGAAAAGACATTTAATTGAACTGTGACTTCACTCGAGAGATAGATCCAAGTGAGAAAAATTGAAGGGCTAGAGTGCTCACATTTGAAAGGTGGCTTTGCGTCTATTGTGGCAAACTTAAGACCTTTAGACACAAGATTGTGACTTAGACTGGCAGAATTAAGCAGTTGAATCAGTCGCATGTCGGAAAAAACTTTACGTGACTTAGACCGAATCATCCTAAAGGATCTCGTCATTCTCCTCTACTATAGATATATGTATAGGTTTTTTTATTATTATCACGCACGATAAGACAAGTGAACATGGAAAACACATAGAGTAGAGCATGTGATAGAACAGAAGATTAGGTAATGCACATATCATGGGAGATTCAACATGCCTCATTTTTCGACAAGAAATTGGAATCGTTTTTCATCCAATGCCTTGGTGAAAATGTTGGCTACTTGATATTCCGTGTTCACAAAGTACATGTCAATGGTGCCTTTTTCTACGTGATCTTTGATAAAGTGATATCTAATGTCTATGTGATTCGTGCGTGAATGGTGAACAGGATTGCACATAATCGCAATGGCACTTTGACTATCACTATATATGGGTATATTATTTAAATTGTACCCATAGTCGTGAAGCTGAGTCCGCATCCATAGCATCTGGGAGCAACCTGTCCATTCGGCAACGGCTGCCACCGGAGGTACTTTTCCTGTCCATTCGCAACCTGCATAATCAGCGTCTGTATAGCCGATATGTTTGAAATTCGTACCTTTAGGATACCATAGTCCTAAGGTAGATCCGCCCTTAAGGTAGCAAAGAATGTGCTTCACCGCGAGCATGTGGGATTCTTTGGGATCAACTTGGAAGTGGGCACAAAGACAAGTGGCAAACATGATATCCGGCCGGCTCGAAGTGAGATAGAGAAGAGATCCAATTATCCTGCGGTAGAGTGTGATGTCGACCGATTTTCCCGTGGGATCGGCATCCATCTTGCAGCTTGCTGACATGGGAGTGCTGAGAGGTTTGCTCTGATCTTGATGGAACTTTTTCAGGATGTCCTTAATGTACTTTGTTTGACTGATAAATATTCCATGCTGCCTGACTTGAAGTTCTAGGAAGAATTTCATCTCTCCCATGTGGCTCATTTCGAATTTACTCTTCATGAGATCTCCAAACTTCTTGCAAAGCCGTGGATTTGTTGAACCGAAAATGATGTCGTCGACGTAAACTTGAACGACCATCAGATCCTTGTCCTGCCATTTGATGAAGAGGGTCGTATCGATTGTTCCTCGAATAAATCCAGACATTACGAGGAACTCGCTCAAGACATAATACCAAGCACGTGGGGCTTGTTTTAGTCCGTAGAGAGCTTTATCCAATTGATAGACGTGATCGGGATGTTCTTGATCAATGAAGCCATCAGGCTGAGCGACATAGACTTCTTCTTTAAGTACGCCGTTGAGAAAGGCGGTTTTAACGTTCATTTGATAGACCTTGAAGTCTTTATGAGCCGCGTAAGCCAAAAAGAGACGAATGGCCTCAATTTGGGCAACATGAGCATACGTTTCGTCGTAGTCAATGCCTTCCTTTTGGTTGTATCCCTTGGCAACTAATCGTGCCTTGTTCCGGATCACTTGGCCATCTTCATTCTTCTTGTTCTTGAATACCCATTTTGTCCCGATGATAGTTTTCCCATGCGAACGGGGTACTAATTTCAACACTTGAACACGTTCGAATTGGTTGATTCCTCATTGCAAATATCCAATCCGGATCTCGTAGTGCGTCTTCTACGTTAGTAGGCTCGTTTTGGCTTAAGAAGCAGCTAAAAAGACCATGTTGATGTCGTGTCCTTACTCCGCTCGAAGGATCGCCAATTATTTGATCAACCGGATGAGCTCTAATCCACTGGCGCTCATGTGGCAAAGCTGAAGATGAAGCATCAGCCATTTGTGGGTCTAGACTTCCAATGATCTCCGATTGTTCATTTGTGTGGGGAAGTTCCATATCTGCACTGGCAGGAAGCTACTCTGATGATTCTTCCTCAACACCCATGGTAGGTTCTTCAATGTGCTGTGGAAAATCTTAATCGGGTGAGGTAGGGACTGTTGAAGAACTTGGTACATAGGCCTCGTCGGGTATAGTATTGACGGTGAGAGGCTCAAAGAGGGAATCCAAGTCTCCTAACACAAGTCTTAGTGCTTCGTCTGGCGTTGATTGCTGAGTTGTTGCCATCTTCTGTTGATTTGTGCCAACACACCAGTGAATGCGGGTTCTGAGATGTTGTCTTCAGAAGCTGACGGGTTAAGCACGGGTCCTGAACTGGTTTGTTCAAAAGCCATCGGGTTTGGCACGGGTCATGAACTGAGGTGTGCAGGAGCCATCGCGTTCACTTCGTGACAAGTGCCGTTATAGCTTTTCATGATCGTGCGGTTGGACTTGATGTACACTCGGTACGCTTTTGAGGTTGAAGAATACCCGACGAAAGTTGCTTCGAATGCTTTAGGGTCGAACTTTGCTCGTTGTTCTCTGTCGTTCGCCACAAAGCACTTGCACCTGTAGACTCTAAAGAATGATGTAATACCCTAGATTTTATGAATATGCTAATCTGTGAACTTATGTGCAAATTATGTGTTTATATGATTGCATGTTATGTGCTTAGATGGTTTCATACTATGTGATATGATTTTATATGTGCTGGTGTGCTATTAGGACGGTTAATCGAGTAGTTTGAGTAGGGAATTATAAATAATTGCGTATAATATCCATAATTTGGAAGTAAGGAAAATTATTAATAGGAGTTATGTTATATATATATAGGGAATTCGAATTAAAAAAAAACTAATAAGAATTAAATGGATAGGATTTCGAAGTAGAGGGATGTTTAGAAAGTGAGAAGACTTTCGAAACTTAGGGTTTTCAATTGTTTGCTTTGAAACCTAGCCAAAGAATTAGTTAAGTGGGCTGGAATTAATGATTTGGGCTACATTTAATTTGATTATATCTCCACATAAGGTCCAAATCATAAAGGTACAAAATGGATAATTATTAAAACCACGTTTCTTACTATGGGAGGAGAAAAGACGTCATCACCTCCTAGTCTTATCATCACCACTTTCAATACTTTAATACATATCTATAACATAAATTGAACCATAAAGAAGGAAACGAAACCTTGATAAAACAACAAAACTGAGAAAGAGCATTTAAGGAAAGGACAAGAGGGTATCGAAGTTGAGGAAAACTAGGCCAAGCTTAGAGATATAATCGGAAGAAGGTAACTTCACTAACGTAAATGCCTTGATTTATATTATGCTACTATGTTTTGAATGTCGACATGAGTATTTAGTAATTATGAGAGAATTTCGGATGGGTTAATATTTAGAAAACCCTAAGATCTTGAGTTGCGGGTTAGGCTTATGAATTATTATATATGAGTCCTAATGAATTTAATGCATAAGATGTTCCTCACACTTAGCATGTTCTTTAAGACTTATGTTTAGGGTGTATCCTTTTCGGGATTTAACAGAGGTTTTGAAGCTGATCTTAATCGTATGTAAGATTTCGATATGATATGAAAAGTTTCGAGATGTAACCTAGGTAGAATTCGAAATATAAAAGCTTTCGATATAATAAGATCTCGATAAGAGATCTCGACATTGTATAATGAGTTCGACATTTACTTCCCAACAAAATATTTCGATTGGCCATGTTAATGATTTCGACATTTGTTCTTTTCTCAACTATGAAAGATCTCGACATCCTTAATGTAACGTTTCGACATTTATCACAGAATGAAAGTCTCGACATTTGTTCTTTTCTCAACTTAATAGCTCGACATTTTCTTTTAATAATCTCGACAAAGTGAGACCTCGACATTTGTACAAGTTTGACACCTTATAGAATTAGTAACAAAGATCTCAATATGGTTTAATAATCTCGACATCTATGTCTCGACATTTCCAAGATTTCGACATTGTATTTCAGTTAATAAATTTTCGGTATTTTAGAATTTTGCTATTTCTAGGGTTTTCAATATTTTAGGGTTTATTATTTTTAGGAATTTCATTATTTTTAGGTTTTCATAAATTTTAGGGTTTTAATAATTTTAGCATTTTCAAAACTTATATGACTTAGTAAATTTATTGATGTGGAAATATTTTCAATATTCAGAGGATCGAAGCATAGGAAGTTACCCGACTTCCTATCTAATTTTATCAGGAGGACATGTAGGTGGATCATCCATCTACGATACGTAAACACAAATGTGAATTTATGTGTTTCCATGTGATTCGATGATTTACGTGACTTACATGATTTATGTGCTTTACCTGTTCTACATACGTTTAATATAAATCATGTTATATGAGATTTCTTGTATATGCATGGCACGTGCATATCACGTTAGGACGAGAGATGGTTGTACCGTAGTGTGACGGTAATGATATGAGATATTGACGTACGGGGTAGAATGAGATGCTTGTGATTGGTGACTCTTAGAGGAGTCGAGGTTGGGCTCACTGGGCACCTGGCGGAGACAGGCGTGATCGATCTGTCTACTCGGGCGTGACCGTCCCGAGGTTCATACCGCCGGATGAGATATTGATCTGACATGATAGGAGGCCATTGGCGTGATCGTCCAGTGCACTATCAGTGTATACTTTTGGTGCGGAGCGACCCGGTAGGAGGCCATTGGCGTGATAGTCCAGTGCACTACCAGGGTAGGCTGTCGCGAGACTTGGGGGTGGCCTCCCAGTAGTCTTTGCGCGCGAGGGTGTCGAGCCTAACCTAGGGCCCTGTGTTGTGTCAAATAGGAATGTGGGAAAAGAAGAGTGTGCATTATATCAAGTTGTGAGGTATTGGGTTTGGGGTTGAGTGCACACTTGCATACATGCATTTTATTCACCTACTGGGCAAATTGCTCAGTGTTTACGTGTTGTAGGTACTGAGTCCGACGCTGATACGCGTCGTGACTGAGGCGGCTGGTGGCGGTGCTCCACGGACTTTTGAGGGCGGTGCGGTACATGGATGAAGACCTGTGGAGCGTCTGTAGGACTTTTGTTCTTTTGATATTTTTGGGACTTCGGCCCATGTACAGAGATGACAATGTAGACGTATGTTTATAATAATGTATATTCTTTTAGGAAAAAGTTTTAATTAGACGGGCCTTCCGCGGCTTACGTTGCGAAAATCCGCCACTAATTGTAATTAGAAAAGTAAGGTCGCCATAGGTGGTATCAGAGCTTCGGCTTTAGATTCTGAAGATTGTCCATGTACTGCCGCTCAAAAGCCTGGAGAACCAGCCTGGCCTGTAAGTTTGATTGATTATATGGTTACGTGTTATTTGATATATGTGCTTTCTGTGAATAATTGTAGAAATAGTTAAGAAATGCCAAGGACACGTAGAGAAGCGGGTGAAACTAGTCGTAGGGCGGGTTCCGAATCCCCACTGATGAGGACCGCTCTACCATTCATCAGTTAACTGATCTGATTTGGCTGCAGTCCGATCAGATTAATGATCTCATCCATCGTCAAAATTCCTCGGAACGTCACTCATCCCCTGGCCTAGAACGTGCAGAAGCTGTCGGGTAGAGGTTCCGAAGATTAAATCCCCCGCCTTCGAGGAAGCCGCTGATCGTACTTATGCGGAGGATTGGCTTAGAACCATCGAGAATATGTTTCGCGTTAGCCACCTACGCGATACTGAGAAGGTGACTTGTGCCACTTTCATGTTACGTGGGAACGCGGGCTACTGGTGGGACACTATCCAGGTGCTCGAGGATCCCACTATGATGACCTGGGAGTGGTTTAAGACACTCTTCCGAGGAAAATACTTCACGGCGCCAGATCGAGCGCAGAAGCTAAATGAATTTATTAATCTGAAGCAAGGAGGGATGTCTGTAGCAGATTATATCCGTAAGTTCGAGCAGTTGTCTAGGTTTGCGCCACATATCGTGGCCACTGACGAGCTGAAGATAGAACGTTTCTTGGAAGGTCTCAAACCTGAGATCTTCCGGAGCGTAAGCATGTACGATACGAAAGGGAAGACCAAGAATTGGAGACCAAGACCGAATTGGAGACCAAGACCGAACCAAGGGCCATCTAACATTCTGAACCGACCCTCGGGTGCTGCAACTCAATGCCAACATTGTGGGCGTTATCATGCTGGTATGTGCTATGGACCAAGACCAAACCCGACCCCACAATGTTTCTGATGTGGGAAGATCGGACACTATGCTAGGAACTGCAATGAGAATGTGCCTCAAGTTCCGAACCGACCGTTGATTCGACCCCCTCCAGTGCCAGCATGAGTTTTTACTCTGACTAATGAGGAGGCCGAAGCGAATCTTTCTGTAGTAACGGGTACGTTGACTATCTATAACGTGCCCACTTCTGTGTTAATTGACTCTGGGGCCACACATTCATTTGTGTCGGCCAAATATGTGGAAAAGGTGGGAGTTTCTCCTACCTTATCTGAGTGCAATTACATAGTTACCCTACCACACGGTGATCCGACGCGCACTAACCAAGTGCTGAAAGGATGCTCCGTTAACATTGACGGTAGAGATCTGAGCGTCGACCTGATTGTAATCCCAATGAACGACTATGATGTTATTTTTGGGATGGATTGGCTTTCGAGATACGGAGCCATCATAGATTGCAACAAGAAGATCGTAAAATTTCAACTGCCCGAAGAAGAGGTGTTCACTTTTTTGGGAAAAACTACTTTGAATCGTATTCCGCGAATCTCTGCGCTGAAGGATCAACGACTGTTGAGATCGGGTTGTGAGTCTTATCTCGTATATGTAGTAAAGGCAGAGGAATTACCTCAGCCAGAACTGAAAGACTTAGTCAATGAATATGCCGATGTATTTCCCGATGATCTCCCGGGGTTACCCCCTGATCGAGAAATACAGTTTACGATAGATCTGATGCCGGGGTCCGTCCCAATTTCTAAAGCTCCTTATCGCCTAGCGCCGAACGAACTAAAGGAGTTGAAGGAACAGCTAGAGGACTTATTGCAGAAAGGGTTTATTCAACCCAGTTTTTCACCATAGGGAGCGCCGGTTTTATTCGTGCGAAAGAAAGATGGGTCGGTGCGACTATGCATCGACTATATGGAGCTGAATAAGATCATGATCAAGAATAAATATCCGTTGCCGAGGATCGATGATCTGTTCGACCAACTACAGGGTGCTAGGGTATTCTCGAAAATCGATCTCCGTTTGGGATACCATCAGTTAAAGATCAGGGAGACAGATGTCCCTAAAACAGCGTTCATGGTCATGCCTTGGACTGACAAATGCCCCAGCTGCTTTTATGGACTTGATGAATCGGGTCTTTAAAGACTATCTCGATCGTTTCGTAATCGTCTTTATTGACGATATCCTGATCTATTCTAAGACGAAGGAGGAACACGAGAATCATTTACGAATCGTCTTAGGAATCCTGCGAGAGAAACAACTCTACGCCAAAGTCAAGAAATGCGAATTTTGGCTTGAGCAAGTAGCCTTCTTGGGACACGTGATTTCTGGGAATGGAATCTCTGTGGACCCAAGTAAGATTGAGGCCGTGAACAGTTGGCCACGACCGTCTACTCCGACCGAGGTCCGAAGTTTTCTAGGACTTGCGGGATATTACCGTAAGTTCATAGCTGACTTCTCAAGCATTGCCTCGACTCTGACGAACTTGACCAGAAAGAACGTACCTTTCAAGTGGTCCGAAGCGTGCGAACAAAGCTTTCAGGAATTGAAGAAGCGACTCACTTCTGCTCCCATTCTAATAATTCCATCGGGAACAGGAGGATTCTCAGTTTATAGCGACGCTTCGAAGAATGGACTAGGATGCGTGTTGATGCAGAACGGTAAAGTGATTGCTTACGCCTCACGACAACTTAAAGAGTACAAGAAGAACTACCCGACCCACGATCTAGAATTAGCAGCTGTGATTTTCGCATTAAAAATCTGGAGACACTACCTTTACGGAGAAAGGTATGAGATCTTCACAGACCACAAAAGCTTGAAGTACTTCTTCACCCAGAAGGAGTTACACATGCGACAACGACGATGGATGGAGCTCGTAAAAGATTACGACTGCGTTATCAATTATCATCCGGGCAAAGCGAACGTAGTCACAGACGCGCTCAGTCGAAAGGCGATGGGTACGGAATTGCACAGACTTGGAGTGGAAATAGTCAATTTAGGCGAACTCGAAACGAGACTAGCAACACTAACTCTTCAGCCTACGTTGCTAGAATGAATTCAAAAAGCACAAGAAGAGGATGAATTCTACCTAAAGGCGAAGGATACATTACCCGAAGACTTCGAAATCCGGACAGACGGAACCTTATTATACAAGAATCGGCTATACGTGCCCAACGACGAGGAGTTACGACGAACGATAATGACAGAAGCGCACGCAACAACATACTCTGTACATCCGGGAGCTACAAAAATGTACCAAGATTTGCGGATGATATATTGGTGGCCGGGAATGAAGAAGGATATCGCCACGTTCGTAAGTAGATGTATGACATGCCAGCTGATCAAAGCGGAACACCAGCGACCAGCTGGAACTCTGCAGCCTTTACCGATTCCTAAATGGAAATGGGATCACATCACGATGGACTTCGTCGTTGGTTTGCCTAAAACGACGAAAGGCCACGATGCCATTTGGGTGATTGTTGATCGCCTAACCAAATCAGCCCATTTCATTCCTATCAGCTCTACTTTTTCCATGGAACGCTACACTGAATTATATGTTCAGGAAATTGTTCGACTCCATGGAATCCCAATCTCCATCGTCTCGGATCGAGATTCGAGATTTCTATCCAACTTCTGGCAAAGCTTACAAAAAGTGATGGGTACTAAGCTCTCGTTCAGTACTGCATATCATCCCCAGACTGACGGGCAGTCTGAACGGACGATCCAAACCCTTGAAGACATGTTACGAGCGTGCGTGCTAGACTTCAAGGGAAACTGGAGTAAGTACTTGCCGCTGATTGAATTTTCTTATAACAATAGCTTCCATGCTACGATCGGGATGGCACCGTATGAAGCATTGTACGGGCGCAAATGCCGATCCCCAGTTCATTGGGACAAAATCGGCGAACGAGCTTTTATTAGGACCTGATATGATACGAGAAACAACCGAAGGAGTGACCAAAATTAGAGAGAGAATGCGAACGGCTCAAAGTCGACAGAAGAGTTATGCAGATCATCGACGACGACCTTTGGAGTTCGCATAAGGTGACCAAGTATTTTTTGAAGATTTCCTCGATGAAAGGAGTGAAGCGATTTGGAAAGAAGGGCAAGCTAAGTCCAAGATACATAGGCCCGTTCAAGATTATCAGACGAGTCGGTGAAGTTGCATACCAATTAGAATTACCGGCTTCCCTATCGCAAGTTCACGATGTATTCCATGTATCGACATTACGAAAATACGTCGCGGACCCGAGTCATGTGATTCAGAACGAGCTTCTTTATCAACAGCTCAAGCCCGACTTGAGTTATGAAGAGAAGCCTGTAGAAATTTTGATGTACGAGTCGAAACGATTACGGAATAAGACGATTCCGTTAGTTAAAGTGTTGTGGCGGAATCAATCAGTTGAGGAAGCCACTTGGGAACGTGAGGATGATATGAGTGTTCGTTATCCCGAACTATTCCAGTCGGCATAATTTCGAGGACGAAATTCCTTTAAGGGGGGAGTATGTAATACCCCAGATTTTATGAATATGCTAATCTGTGAATTTATGTGCAAATTATGTGTTTATATGATTGCATGTTATGTGCCTAGATGGTTTCATACTATGTGATATGATTTTATATGTGCTGGTGTGCTATTAGGACGGTTAATCGAGTAGTTTGAGTAGGGAATTTGTTGGTCCCGAAATGCACCAAACAAGGAATCAAAGAGGCTAAATGGAATGAAGAAGGGAGAGTTTCTCACCTTTTGAGTGTGTGTAGTGTGTGAAAATAAGAGTAAGCCTTTTGATCTTTGATTAGCTTTCAAAGTGAGTTGGTAAAACCTTATATACCACATTAACCCTAGGTATATTAAGGCCCAATCACTAATAATAAAATAATTACTATCTAGTCCAAAGCCCAAGCTAAAGATAATTACATAATTAATCCCAAGACTTAAACTATTGACACAACCAATTAAATATCCTAACAATCTCCCCCTTTGTGTCAATTGTTGGGAGTCTTGAATCTTGGGCGTTGGGATGGTGGATTACCGTGTGAGTGTTTCGCGAAGCCCTAGCTTGAACTCGAAGGCGCGGAGATTCCTTCGAAGAACCATTCTATCAGCTATAGCGTCAATGAGCTTCGCGAACTTGGATCAGCAGAGGGCATCTTCTTCTGAAAGTATGCGGCAGATCTTCATTAGTTTGTCTTGGATGATGGTGAGCGTTCCATCCGAGAACTTTGCCACTTCAGAGCAGCGCAGCATCTGTTAGGATATTTAATTGGTTGTGTCAATAGTTTAAGTCTTGGGATTAATTATGTAATTATCTTTAGCTTGGGCTTTGGACTAGATAGTAATTATTTTATTATTAGTGATTGGGCCTTAATATACCTAGGGTTAATGTGGTATATAAGGTGTTACCAACTCACTTTGAATGCTAATCAAAGATTAAAAGGCTTACTCTTATTTTCACACACTACACACACTCAAAGGTGAGAAACTCTCCCTTCTTCATTCCATTTAGCCTCTTTGATTCCTTGTTTGGTGCATTTCGGGACCAACAAGTGGTATCAGAGCAAACGTGGATCGATCTTCACTGATTTGAATCCAGTTTCGTTCGATTCCAAGAAAGATCAAAGGTGTTTTTGGATATAAAAACCACTTTCGGGCATTTTGAGTTCGTTTTGGGGTGTTTATGCTTTGTTTTTGTGTTTAAAACCTTCCCCCAGATCGATTCTATGCCTAAGATGTTTTTAAAACACTTTTGGATCAGTTTTAACGAGTTTTGAGCAAGATTGAAGCAAAAACTTTTCAGAAAAGGACATCTCGGCCATTCTCTGTTTTCGGTCGATTTGACCTACTTTTTGTTGTTTTTAGCTCACAAATCGGTCGATTATGTGTTTAGGGAAGAATTTCTGAAGTTTAGGATCAAGTTTGAGCGATTTTGGTTGAGATCTGAGTGAAAACGGACGGTTTTCTGGGAAAATATCGCGACAATGCAATGGAACAGTAGATGAGTGTTCTTGCCCGCGAAAGTTTTTGCAGAATCGTTCAAAACCGCGAAAATTTCACTTTCACTGCATTTTTCGCAACGGCCTTTGCTTAAAATCCGAGAAGTTTTGAACCGCGAAAAAACTCACTTTCACTGCACTTTTTCGCAACGGCCTACGCTCAAAATCCGATAATTTCCAAAACCGCGAAAAATTTCTCTTAGATCCAACTTTTCTCAAGTTTGTACTCTTTAAAATCCGAGAAACTTTCAATACGAGAAAGTCTTTTCAAGAATTTTTTTTTGTCGAGAAATTTTCACTAAGTCGAGAAATTTTCAGCCGAGAATCTTCAAAATTTCATATCCAAGAAAGCTTATTCCGCGAATCTTTCTGAGCCGCGAAATTTTTCAGCCAAGAACTTTTGAAAATGTTTTTTATCCGAGAAATTTTTTTAAAGACCGAGAAAGTTTTGAAATTCGCGAAATCTTTACATCCGAGAAAGTTTTCAAAGCCGAGAAAGTTTATCTCATCTGAGAAAGTTTTTCATTTAAAACCACATCTCTTCCACATCCGAGAAAATTTCCAAAATTTCACACTTCAACTCTCGATTCGAATTTTTAACTTGCGAAATTTTTCTTGTGAAGCTTTAAAACTCTCAACTGAGAATCATTTTTCACATGCGAAACTTTTAAATCCGAGAAATTTCACCTGAGAATTTTTTTTCTCTCGAGAATCTCTCTTTTAAACTCACAAACACCGAAATTTCTCAACATAAAATTTCTCGGATAACCCCACATTTGATCACATCGCTTCAAACTGCGAATTTCTTTCTTTCGCACGTGTTAAGTCTTTCTCGTGTTACAAAACGTCTTGGGTCACACTTTTCTCAAACTTATTTAAGATTTGATCCTTACACTTTAGTACTATCTCCCTAGACCACTTTTGAGATTAAAATTTGTTTTTGCTCCTCGAGTCTCAATTTAAATTTCTAGAACTCCTCCTAATCTTAAGACATATTCCTCCTTCATACATTATCGACCATCACAAATACTCACTTAGTTCTAAGAAATTCTTTAAACAATTTTATTCTCAAAACTCTACTCATTAAAATCATATTTCTCATATCGTTCGTTACTGACTCTCTTATCTATACAAGATCTAAACCACGGACGATTCGACTGCACCAACCATGTCTACCACGAATGACATCTCTGGGCTCCGACACCAGGCCTCCGATGCTGCGACAAGGTGACTACAGCATATGGACGAACCGGTTCCTCACATTCATCAGGAACAAAGGCGCACCACTCTCTCAATACCTTCTGGACTCCATCTTCAATGGCCCGGCACAGTTCTGGACAACCATCCCTGCACAGCCAAACGCAAATCCTCCCATGGATGAACGTCGCACTCCAAGAGGTCCCATCAATGAGGATGAACTGGCTCGCGAACAGGCCGACGAGACTGCCAAAGGATACCTCTTCCAGGCTTTGGGAAATGAGGTCTACGGTCACGTTGAGTGCTGCACAACTGCCAAGGAAATATGGGATGAACTTGCAGAAATTATGGCAGGCACAACTGAAAGTGCTCAGGGGAGGAAATCAGCGTGTCTCTCGCAGTATGAACACTTCCAGGCCTATGAAGGAGAGGAACTGCGTGACACATACCTCCGATACTTGAAGGTCATCAATGAACTCAAAAAGGCCAGGATCTCGAGGAACAAATTCGACATCAACAACCGCTTCCTTGGTAGCCTCAAACCACACTGGGGCAATGCAATCGTGATGATGATTCAGAGTAAGGACCTCTCCAACACTTCCATCCATGCTCTTTATGATAGTCTGTCTGCCTATGCTCCTTACGTGCAACCACAGTCCACCAACACTCGAGTCGACCCACTAGCACTCCTCTCGAACAAAACCAATGAACGATCTTCCACCACTAAGACCAAACAGAACAAAGGAAAGCTACCAGCTGCTGTATCTGACACCCCTTCAGGATCCGAAGCCGATACAGAATCAGATGAAGATGTTCGTGACATACGCAAGCAACTGGCAATGCTCACTAAGTTGGTCTCAAAGAAGATCGGGAAAAAATCCTCATCCTCCTCCAATCGCCAAAGAACCTTTAGCGGCACCAAAAAGACTACTCCCACAGAAGAAGCTAAGCCGACAAAGAAAGCAGAGGACTCCGCATCTCAAAGGTCAGTGAAGTGCTTTCGGTGTGGAAAGTCAGGCCACTTTGCCAAAGAATGCCACGTGCCACGCGTGAAGGACTCCGGGTACTATGACCGAAAGGCCAGAATGACCCGCAAGATGGAAGGTGGGAAAGCCCTACTCACCGAAGAAGCTGAATGGGTAAATGACACTTCAGAAGACGAGGAGCCGCAGGATGAAGATTGCTGCATGGCAAGGCTGGTCGAACATGACGAGGGCGAGGAGATGGGCCACACCGGTGAAAACACAGCTAAGACTCCTACCAACGCTGAGTCTGAGGTCTGTCATGTGTGGTATCTAGACTCGGGTTGCTCCACACACATGACAGGGAATAAGGAGCTGTTGAGCAACTTCTCCGAGCGCTATCTCGGAAGGGTCTCCTTCGGAAACAGTCAAATGGCGCCAATTCTCGGAACTGGCGATCTAGTGCATGACAAACTGACAATCAAGAGCATCTCCTACGTCGAGGGTTTGAGCTACAATCTTTTCAGCATTGGTCGTTTCTGCGACACAGGATACAAGGTTCTCTTCGAATCTGACATCTGCAGCATTATAGATGCCTCAGGACAATCTCTTCTTTCTGGAACACGCACGTCTCACCTTTACGTACTCAACCTCACGACCTCTCGACCAATATGCCTCATCTCTCGAGCCGCTCCCAAGTTGAACGATTTATGGCACCGGCGTCTTTCACATCTCAACTTCAGGACCATCAACAAACTGCGACAGAACAAACTCGTCAACGGTCTACCCCAACTGACATATCATAAGGAACACCTCTGCTCTGCCTGTGAATTGGGGAAGATGAAGCGATCATCTCACACTTCCAAGGAAACACCGTCCTCTAAGCTCATCCTCGAGCTCTTACACATGGATCTATGTGGCCCAATGCCTACGGCCACACTCGGAGGAAGACGGTATATTCTTGTGATTGTCGACGATTTTTCACGCTACACGTGGACGGAACTCATTCGTACAAAGGATGAAGTTCCTGATATAATCATCGAGTTTGTTGTTGCGTCCCAAACTCTTCATCAACAAAAGGTTCGGATTATCAGAACAGACAACGGAACTGAGTTTAAGAACAAGAAGCTCAGTGAATTCTACGCCACTCAGGGCATCACCCAACAGTTCTCAGCTGTGAAGACACCGGAACAGAATGGTGTTGTTGAGCGTAAGAATAGAACACTAGTTGAAGCAGCTAGAACTCTCCTCATTCAATCCGGACTTCCTCATTCTCTTTGGGGCGAAGCTATTCAAACAGCTTGTTACACACAAAACCGGGCTTCAATCCACAAGAGATTCAACCGAACCCCATACGAGATGCTGAATAACCAACGTATCCCCGATATATCCTATCTGAGGGTCTTCGGTTGCCGATGTTTTGTGGCCAATGATCGCCAACATCTTGGGAAGCTTGATCCGAAAGCAATTGAAGGCATCTTTGTTGGATATTCACTGAACTCAAAGGCATACAGAGTCTATCTTAAGGAGAAACGGTCAGTAATAGAAAGCACGAATGTCACCTTTGACGAAAGCGAAGGCGATCTAATAGCTTCTGGTCATATCAGTCCAGAACCAGGTCTTCTACAGACGTTGACAAAAGGTCAACCTTCAACGGCGGGAACTTCCTCATCTGAGGGCAATTGTGGTGAACTAGATCTTGATCTGCTCTTCGAGTACTTCTACCCAGTTCCCAAGACTCCCGTCGCCACCACTCAACCTACCGCTGCACCCACTCCACCTACACCACCAGCTACTGGCAATAACGTCGTCCCTCCAAACTTGGATGCACTCAATCTCAACGAAGACGACATACTACTCAACCCTGGGAATATTGCTGATTCTGATGCAGAACCCTCTCAATTTAATGCGATTGAGATCTTTTCTTCGGACACCGGGCCCCAACCTAATGAGTTTCAAATAGACACAAATGCGGCCAGCTCCTCACAAACCAACGTACCACTTTGGGCTCGCTCTCACCCTACCGATCAGATTATTGGGGATCCCACATCCGGTGTTTCGACTCGTTCGGCTACGATGAATGAAAGTTTGTTTGCTTGCTATCTCCGTCAAGTCGAACCATCACGAGTAGCAGAAGCTCTCAACGATCCTGATTGGCTGATTGCAATGCAGGAGGAAATAAATCAGTTTGAACGCTTACGAGTTTGGGAACTCGTACCACGACCTCACAATAGATCCATTATCGGCACAAAATGGATCTTTAAGAACAAAAAGGATGAAGATGGTGTTGTTATCCGCAATAAAGCAAGACTTGTGGCTAAGGGATACAACCAACAAGAAGGCATAGACTACGATGAAACCTTTGCCCCAGTTGCCAGGATCGAAGCCATACGAATGTTTCTTGCCTTTGCTGCTCACAAGAACTTTAAAGTCTACCAAATGGACGTGAAGACTGCATTTCTGAATGGGTTTCTCAAGGAAGAAGTGTACGTTGATCAACCTGAAGGGTTCTTGAGCGAAGAATTTCCTCATCACGTATATCGACTCTACAAGGCCCTCTACGGACTAAAGCAGGCTCCCCGAGCTTGGTATGATGTCCTTTCAGACTTCCTTGTACAGTCTGGTTTCAGGAAAGGATCTTTGGATACAACTCTCTTCACAAAGCGGAATGGCCCGGACATCATGATAGTACAGATTTATGTCGATGATATCATCTTTGGATCGACTGAACCACAACTATGTGAAGAGTTCGCAGAATTGATGAAGGAAAAATTTGAAATGAGTATGATGGGCGAGCTGAATTTCTTTCTTGGTCTTCAAGTAAAACAACTCCCCGACGGAATCTTCATCAATCAGTCAAAATACATCCATGACATCCTCGAGAAATATGGAATGAAGGATGCTAAGACTGCTGCTACACCCATGTCACCCTCTGGCCGACCCGACGCGGACCCATCTGGCGCTCTCGTTGACCAAACCATCTATCGAGGAATAATAGGCTCTCTCTTGTACCTCACTGCTAGTCGTCCAGATATCGTTCTCTCAACAGGAATCTGCGCTCGTTTTCAGGCAACACCAAAGGAATCCCACCTCACTGCTGTCAAAAGGATTCTCCGCTATCTCAAAGGAACACCCAATCTGGGTTTGTGGTACCCCACTCGATCGGACTTCAAACTGGTTGGATTCTCTGACTCGGATTATGCAGGATGCAAGATGGACCGAAAAAGCACCTCTGGAGCTGCACACTTCTTGGGCGGTAAACTCGTAAGCTGGTGGTCTCGAAAACAAAACTGTGTCTCAACTTCGTCGACGGAGGCAGAATATGTCGCCGCCGCTAGTTGCTGTTCACAGCTTTTGTGGATGAGAACCCAACTACGAGACTTTAATATTCATGTTGATAAAATTCCCATTTATTGTGACTCAAAAAGTGCTATTGCGATGACAAGTAATCCGGTACATCACTCTAGAACAAAACACATAGATATTCGTCACCACTTCATCAAAGAACATGTAGAACAAGGGACAATTGAATTGCACTATGTCACAATCGAAGATCAACTGGCCGACATCTTCACAAAACCGTTGGATATCAAACGATTCCAACACCTAGTGACTATGTTGGGCATGTTGAATAGTCAGTTGTGATCAATCATCCCTACATGACCTTTGATAAAGTGTACATATTTCCTTTTTCACTTCACTCCATTGTTTACGTGTATTCTGAATTATGCCTTTTGAGGGGGAGTTTTCGATTAAGGGGGAGCGTCTAATTTTTTCATTATTTAAAACGGAAGTTTTACGATTAAGGGGGAGCTTCTAATTTCTCATTATTTAAAAAAAAAAAAATTGGGTTGAAATTTTAAAGTCTGGTCAAACTGAGTCAAAATCGGACCGATCAAACTTTTTGGGTTGAATTTCAAATTTTTCTGGTCAAAAGGGGTCAAAATTGGGTCCAAATCCGCGAAATTCAGCTACGTTGAGGTTTTGACCAAGCCCGCGAAATTTCGGCCCATTTACTCAAATTTCGCATGTACAGTGCCTACACAACGTTGAGGTTTTGACCAAGCCCGCGAAATTTCGGCCCATCTACTCAAATTTCGCATGTACAGTGCCTACACTCGTAAAACCCCAAAACCCTTAACACTTTTCACTTTCCTAAAGATCCCGAGAAAAAATTAAAAAAATTCGCAACCCCTTCTTTCAAAACTTTGCAACTCCTCGCATCATCGTCGTCGTCAAATCTGCATTCAAACATCGTTTCCTGCTAACTCCAGTTTCGCAAATCAACTTTTCGGTATGAATACACCTCAAATAACCCAATTTCTGTTCGCTTTTACCCTGTTTTGCCCATTTTAATTAAATCTGTTAAGTTAGGGTTATTCTTTCTCGGCTCTGAATCGACCGCATGGTAGGTTTTTAATGGTTAAATCCCCCAAATATGCATCTCCCACCCTATTTCGAGTCGATTGAGTCCATATTGGTGCATTCTGGTTAAGATCTGAGTAGGTCTAAGGCAAAAATTCATTGCGTTGTTTTACACTTTCGCACTGTGTTCTTCACCGAGAAATATTCTCAGAAAATGCTGTGATCATCGAATTTCGCTGCTACAGTGACTAAGAAACTGCGAAAATTCTCATACGAGAATTTACATGTGTTAAAATCACCGCTACAGCATGTGAAGCCCCGCGAAAATCTCATACAATTCATTTCATAATACATATTTTCGCATCTTCATTATCTCGCAACTACAGTGAACTAAAATTTTCTCAATCCACGAAGATTTTTCCCTCCGCAAAAAATCTCCATTAACTTGCGAAAATTTTCCTTATATGCGAAATCTCTTTGATACATGCGAAAAATCACTCTGAATAAGAAAACACTTCAATGTGCAAAATTTTTCATTTTATGCGAAAATACATGGATAGACTGAGTGCGAAAGTTTTGACATCGTGCGAGATTTTCTTAACTTGCAAAAATTTCCATACTTGCGAAACTTTACTCAATGTGCGAAAATTTCTCACGACATGTATATGTGCCTTCACTAGCGAAAGTTTCCTAATACATGCGAAAATTTATCTCTATCTGCGAAATTTCCTTGATTCGCAAAAACAACATTACGTGCGAAAATTACTACGTGTTACACTTAGCGAATTTTCCATTACATACGGTCCTTTACACAACATGCGAAAATGCACTCAATCTGCGAAAATTTCTCACGATGTGTCTTTGTGTTATAACCTGCGAAATTACCATGCTGCATGCGAAAATTCACTATGAATGCGAAATTTCCCTGTTATACTCAAATCCATGAATAAGACTGCGTGCGAAATTTTCTCTATATCTGCGAAAGTTCTCTCGACATGCCTTTGTGTGATAATCTGCGAAAGTTCTCATTGCATGCGAAAATTTTGGGATGATCACAAGACTTCTTTATGTGCGAAAATTTTGATAATTGCAAGACTTCTTAATGTGCGAAAATTTTAAAAACGGAACTGTACAAAATTTGCGAAAACCTTCTCAACTTGTCTATGTGTTATATATGGCGAATTTTCTCATCTCATTTGAACGCCTTCAACTCCAAAATTTTCTAAGTATTGAAAATTTAGACTTGTCGATATGTTCGTCTACAACTAGAGGCCACTTTCATTATTTCATCCACGACTTATTTATGTCCATACCCTCGTAATCCACACTAATCATCTTATAATTATTGTCAAGCACAGATATGACGGACAAAGACCAAAGTACACTTGAAGCACTTGAGGAGGCTGCCATCCAAAGGGAGGTCGCTCGCATCGAACTCCACGCACGTACCTATGTCCCACCACCCGAGGAGATCTTCCCACTAAATCAATGGGCGGCCCTGATTCCCAACAACTACATGGTGGACTTAGACAGTTTTCGGTGCGATGCCCCCGTTATCATAGAAATTCTCAAGGGGCACCCACTTCGCCACGCCCTCACTCATGGAGAACCTGAAGCACAGGTGTACCTACAACAATTCTGGCATACGCTGCAGATAGCTGGACCACTACGCCTTGCCAAGACCTTATCCGCCAAAATCGATCAAGAAACGGTGGTCCTCACTCGCAAAGTACTCCAAGAAGTGCTTCAACTCCCAGTCTACACCCCCTACGATCCACTACCAACACACGATCAACTCATTGAAGACATAGACAGATTGGGCTATCAACCAGATACCAAGAAGAAGAAAGGCCCACTTGTCCTCAGTGAAGTCACCACCCGCAATCTACCTCAACCCTGGCGAACTCTGTACCTGCTGGTGAACAAATGCATGTCAGGAAAGCATGCTGGTCAGGACCGCGGGAACATTCAAATCCTCACCATCCTCACCGGCATCGCTCAGAACCGCAAGTACAACTACGCCGACATCATCTGGATGGACCTGGTCTCCATGATCCAGCGTCGTGACCGGGAAATCGCCAAGGAAGTCACGAACCGCTTCGTCCCATACGTGCTCGCCTACGCCAACCCAACCAACCCGCACGTCCAAGAATATCGCACCACAACCGCCGCATTCCGCGAAAGCCCCCGCCCTCCCTCCACTGTCCCTATGGCGCAGATCAACCCCACTGCTCCTATCCCCGGGACTAGCCACACCCCTCCCACCACCTCCAAAAAGTCTTCAGGTCGCGCCGCATCCTCCTCCACCCGCGTTCCGAAAAAACGGTCGCGTGAGGATGACGTAAGCCGCCCCACGGAGCGTCGATCGAAACAAAAACACGATCGACCTCCTCCGCCACAAATAAGCCGAGCCGAACCAATAGGTACAGGAGGTGATGTGTTCACCTCCCGAGTAGAAGTCGTGGCATCTGGCTCAACCACGCAAACAACCCCACCAACCCACTTATCTTCCTCTCTACAGGAAGGTATTTCATTCCACGAGGAGCCACGTATACCATCGACATCCCACTTGGAGATGATCGATGTTGAAACAAGCAGTCCCTCGCCTCAGACTGCATCCTCTTCATGCACATCGAGTCTTGTGCCCTCACTCCCCATAGCTTCACACGTCTCTAGGACACATACACCCTCTACCGCACCACAGAGTCTTAGTGACCCTGTCAGAACGCTCGGTGATGTCTATGTGACTGAGAGCGGAAGACCTAGCACGGCCAACATCACAACAACCGTGAGCCTAGGCCATCACTCGAGTGAGTCTGTCTCCTCGATGATGCCAACGGGAAGTCTGAGTGACCCCGTCTTTTCCAGACCTGTGCAAACGGGCGGCCGATCGGCTTTATTCACCGATTCGGTGTCAGTTGGATTTCTTCGTGATTCCAACTTGTTAGATTTACCCCATTTTGTCACCGAGACCGCGCTAGAGACACGTCTTCAAGAGTTTGCAAAGACTCTTGAAGCGTCAATACTTGATAAAGTCTACGCGCGTCTCGAGGCGTCCACAATCGACAAAGGCAAAGGTGTGGCCCCGGAGATGCCACCACCGACGCTCAATGAGGACGCGGAAGCTGTTCTCTCCTCCATTTCCACCAAGGAGCTCTTCTACATCCTCAGAGCAAGATTCGAGTCCATGACAGAACTCGACGAGGAGGAACAGCAGATGAAGAAGATCATGACACAACCACTGTCTTGCCGCACTCAAGGCGAGACTAGCAGGACCAGGCGCGACGATCAAGATGATGATCAAGATCGCCGCGAGGGGGAGAATAGGCAGCTGAGCTCACAAGGATTCATGCAATCGACGCCGCCCTCCTCCTCTGGACCTGAAACGACGTCCGCCGCACCAGAAACCTCACAACCCACTAGCCAAAAATCCCACCCTGTTCACCATGAGTCACTAGCCAAATCACCCTCACCACCACCCACTACCGTCTCCGAAACTCTAATCGTCACATCGACATTAGAGACCACCTCAACATCATCTCCACCCACCACTTCGGAGCCTCTAGCTGTCACATCGACGCTAGAGGCCACCACCACATCTACGCCGCCCGTCACCCAAATCATCCTTGCCAAAACCATCACCTCAACCGAACCACCAGAATCTCCACCAATCCCATCCCCACATTCCACTAACTCCTCCGACGCTACACCCTCACCACCACACAGCCCTACCCCTCTCAACATTGATCCCAACCTAGCTCCCGAGGACGTCTACTGCGCACAGAACGAGATCGAAGCCTACATCTTCAACGATGAATGGCTGTACACACCCGTCGATGCAGTAGCAGCCAGGAAGCTGGTGGAAAACGCTCGACGTCTGCTGATGGAAGCCTCACTAACGCTGATCAACACAGCAGACAACGAGGACGGAGAGGAGTACGACGCTGTACCGGCCGAGCTTGAGGACATCCTGCAATTCCAAGCGCAGCAAACTGAGGCCCCTGCTGCTCAAACGGATGCACCCACGGTGGATATACCGGAAGCACCATGGGAAAACAAAAAGATCACCGCACCGTTTCAAGAAGAGATCAGGAAGAGGATCTGGCGACGCAAGGAGCAGATCATCACCACCTTCGATGAGTATGAGCTGATGAACATCCAAAGTTGGAGCGAGAGAAAGAAGCAACTCTATCGATGGAGCCTTCTGTGCCACAAATGCACAGATAGGACGCTATCCGATGAGGAAAACATCGCTCAGGAAATGAGTCGGGCCCCCATCTGCAAAGTCACTCACCTCCGCCAAGAATTCAAAGGACCTGTCCATTACCCAGTATTCACGGTAATGAGGCAGGATGAGAGCTACTGTGAAGTCAGTGAGGCGGACTTCAAGTTTCTGCGCCTGGGCGACCTGTACAGCATGCTGGAATCCATGAAGCAGTTCAGACTCGTCCTCAGAAGTTCTGGACATCTCATACGTGCTGAACCGGTCACCATGGGATATGTGGCTATCAAACACCACATGCTCCGACAGGTCAGATTCTTCGCCACCCATGATCTGCAGATGGCGGTGGAGCACAACCTAAAGAAGGTGAATCTGACTCGCCCATCTTTCAAGAACGCGGACGACTACCGAGAGGGCGATGTGATCGACGGAGACGATCCGGCGGTCGCCTACTCGAACTATAAGGGAAAGATGAGGATGCTGCGCTGCTCTGAAGTGGCAAAGTTCTCGGATGGAACGCTCACCATCATCCAAGACAAACTAATGAAGATCGGCCGCATACTTTCAGAAGAAGATCCCCTCTGCCGATCCAAGTTCGCAAAGCTCATTGACGCTATAGCTGATAGAATGGTTCTTCGAAGGAATCTCCGCGCCTTCGAGTTCAAGCTAGGGCTTCACGAAACACTCACACGGTAATACACCATCCCAACGCCCAAGATTCAAGACTCCCAACAATTGACACAAAGGGGGAGATTGTTAGGATATTTAATTGGTTGTGTCAATAGTTTAAGTCTTGGGATTAATTATGTAATTATCTTTAGCTTGGGCTTTGGACTAGATAGTAATTATTTTATTATTAGTGATTGGGCCTTAATATACCTAGGGTTAATGTGGTATATAAGGTGTTACCAACTCACTTTGAATGCTAATCAAAGATTAAAAGGCTTACTCTTATTTTCACACACTACACACACTCAAAGGTGAGAAACTCTCCCTTCTTCATTCCATTTAGCCTCTTTGATTCCTTGTTTGGTGCATTTCGGGACCAACAGCATCCTCATCTTTCCCTTATAGTTCGAGTAGGCGACCGCCGGATCGTCTCCGTCGATCACATCGCCCTCTCGGTAGTCGTCCGCGTTCTTGAAAGATGGGCGAGTCAGATTCACCTTCTTTAGGTTGTGCTCCACCGCCATCTGCAGATCATGGGTGGCGAAGAATCTGACCTGTCGGAGCATGTGGCGTTTGATAGCCACATATCCCATGGCGACCGGTTCAGCACGTATGAGATGTCCAGAACTTCTGAGGACGAGTCTGAACTGCTTCATGGATTCCAGCATGCTGTACAGGTCGCCCAGGCGCAGAAACTTGAAGTCCGCCTCACTGACTTCACAGTAGCTCTCATCCTGCCTCATTACCGTGAATACTGGGTAATGGACAGGTCCTTTGGATTCTTGGCGGAGGTCAGTGACTTTGCAGATGGGGGCCCGACTCATTTCCTGAGCGATGTTTTCCTCATCGGATAGCGTCCTATTTGTGCATTTGTGGCACAGAAGGTTCCATCGATAGAGTTGCTTCTTTCTCTCGCTCCAACTTTGGATGTTCATCAGCTCATACTCGTCGAAGGTGGTGATGATCTGCTCCTTGCGTCGCCAGATCCTCTTCCTGATCTCTTCTTGAAATGGTGCGGTGATCTTTTTGTTTTCCCACGGTGCTTCCGGTATATCCACCGTGGGTGCATCCGTTTGAGCAGCAGGGGCCTCAGTTTGCTGCGCTTGTAATTGCAGGATGTCCTCAAGCTCGGCCGGTTCAGCGTCGTACTCCTCTCCGTCCTCGTTGTCTGCTGTGTTGATCAGCGTTAGTGAGGCTTCCATCAGCAGACGTCGAGCATTTTCCACCAGCTTCCTGGCTGCTACTGCATCGACGGGTGTGTACCGCCATTCATCGTTGAAGATGTAGGCTTCGATCTCGTTCTGTGCGCAGTAGACGTCCTCGGGAGCTACGTTGGGGTCGGTGTTGAGAGGAGTGTCGCTGTGTGGTGGAGAGGGTGTTGTTTCGGAGGAGTTTGTGGATTGTGGGGATGGTTGTGGTGGAGATTCAGGTGGTTCAGTTGAGGTGATGGTTTTGGCGAGGATGATTTGGGTAACGGGTGGTATAGATGTGGTGGTGGCCTCTAATGTCGATGTGACAGTTAGAGGTTCTGTGTTGGTGGGTGGAGACGGTGTGGAGATGGTCTCTAACGCCGATGTGACGATTAGAGTTTCGGAGACGGTGATGGGTAGTGGTGAGGGTGATTTGGTTAATGACTCGGGGTTAATGGGATGGGATTTTTGGCTAGTGGGGTGTGAGGTTTCTGTTGCAGGTGTCGTTTCAGGTCCAGAGGAGGAGATCGACGTCGATTGTACGAGTCCTTGAGATTGTGCGCCTAGCTGCCTATTTATCTCCCCCTCGCGGCGATCTTGATCATCGTCTTGATCGTCGCGCCTGATCCCGCTAGTCTCGCCTTGAGCGCGGCAAGACAATGGTTGCGTCATTATTTTCTTCATCTGCTGTTCCTCCTCGTCAAGTTCCGTCATTGACTCGAAGCGAGCTCTGAGGATGTAGAAGAGCTCCTTGGCGGAAATGGGGGAGAGAACAGCTTCTGCGTCCTCATTTTGCTTTGGTGGTGGCGTCTCCGGGGCCACACCTTTGCCTTTATCGACCGTGGACGCTTCGAGACGCGCGTAGACTTTATCTAAAATCGACGCCTCAAGAGTCTTTGCAAACTCTTGAAGACGTGTCTCTAGCGCGGTCTCGGTGACGAATTGGGGTAAAGTAAACAGGTTGGAATCACGGAGAAATCCAACTGACACCGACTCGGTGAATATCGTCGATCGGCCGCCCGTTTGCACAGGTCTGGAAAAGACGGGGTCACTCAGACTTCCCGTTAGCATCGTCGATGAGACAGACTCAATCGAATGATGGCCTAGGCTCACGGTTGTTGTGATGTTGGCCGTGCTAGGTCTTCCGCTCTCAGTCACAGAGACATCAGCGAGCGTTCTGACAGAGTCACGAAGACTCTGTGGTGCGGTAAGAGGTGTATGTGTCCTAGAAACGGGAGAAATTATGGGGAGTGAGGGCACTAGACTCGATGTGCATGAAGAGGATGCAGTCTGAGGCGAGGGACTGCTTGTTTCAACATCGATCACCTCCAAGTGGGATGTCGATGGTATAAGTGGCTCCTCGTGGAATGAAATATCTTCCTGTAGAGAGGAAGATAAGTGGATTGGTGGGGACGTTTGCGTGGTTGAGCAAGATGCCACGACTTCTACTCGGGAGGTGAACACATCACCTCCTGTACCTAATGGTTCGGCTCGGCTTATTTGTGGCTGAGGAGGTCGATCGTGTTTTTGTTTCGATCGACGCTCCGTGGGACGGCCTACGTCATCCTTACGCGCCCGTTTTTTCGGAACGCGGGTGGAAGAGGATGCGGCGTGACTCGATGACTTTTTGGAGGTGGTGGTGCGGGGTTGGCTAGTCCCGAGGTTAGGAGCAGGGGGGTTGATCTGCTCCGTAGGGACAGTGGATAGAGGGTGCGGGGTTTCACGGAAGGATGCGGTTGAGGCACGGTATTCTTGGACGTGCGGGTTGGTCTGGTCGGCGTAGGCGAGCACGTCGTCCGGAATCACCATTGCGTGTCGATCCTTCGCCGGTGTATTCTTCTTGGCGAACTTCTCGACAGTTGGGATTTGGAAGTGCTCTGCTGCCGGACGGATGCGGATGTTGGTTGAGTGCAGGCGGAAGTGCTTGATCAGAGCTGGGAGCCATCGCATGTATGGGACGAAGCGGTTCGGGACTCCCTTGGCGACTTCCCGGTCGCGTCGCTGGATCATCGAGACTAGGTCCACCCAGATGATGTCGGCGTAGTTGTACTTGCGGTTGTGAGCGATGCCGGTCATGATTGTGAGGATTTGAATGTTTCTGCGGTCCTGACCAGCATGCTTTCCTGACATACACTTGTTCACCAGCAGGTACAGTGTCCGCCAGGGTTGTGGTAGATTGCGGGTGGTGACTTCACTGAGGACAAGTGGGCCTTTCTTCTTCTTGGTATCTGGTTGATAGCCCAGCCGCCCATTGACTTAGTGGGAAGATCTCCTCGGGTGGTGGGACATAAGTGCGCGCGTGGAGTTCGATGCGAGCGACCTCTCTTTGGATGGCAGCCGCCTCAAGTGCTTCAAGTGTATTTTGATCTTTGTCAGTCATATCTGTGCTTTACAGTAATCGTAATAAGATTAGTACGGACTAAGTCACGAAAATGATAAAAATAGACATAGAATTGCCCAAGATTATATATAAGAAAATTTTCGCATTTTGTGTAAAATTTAGCAAGTATGGAAAATTTTCGTAAGTTAAGAAATCTAGCACGTTGTCAAAATTTTCGTATGTAATGAGAAAAATTCGCAACTTATCTTTGTTTCAAGGAATTTTCTCATGTTTCAAGAAATTTCGCACTCAGCCACAAAAATTTCGCACGTTAAGAAATTTTCTCATGTTTCAAGGAAATTCGCACTTAGCATATAATGAAAATTTCGCACGTTGATGTGTTTTCTCATTCAGAGTGAATTTTCGCTTGCATCTAGCTGTAATGAAATTTTCGCACTCAGCATATAATGAATTTTCTCACTTAGCATATAAGAGATCTAGCATAAAAGGAAAAACTTCGCAGGTTAAATGGAAGTTTCGCGGATTGAAAAATTTTTGTTCACTGTAGATGCGAGAAAAGTGAATATGCGAAAATCTGGATTATGAAGTGAAGTATATGAAATTTTCGCGGGTTGAAAAATCTTTGTGAATTGAGAAAATTTTTTGGTTCACTGTAGATGCGAGAAAAGTGAAGATACGAAAATCTGGATTATGAAGTGAAGTATATGAAATTTTCGCGCGACTTCACTTGCTGTAGCAGCGAAATTTTAACATATGTAAATTCTCGTATGAAACTTTCTCAGATAAAATTTCGCGAGACCTCACTCACTGTAGTCCAAGAATTTTCTCGGGTAAAATAAAAGTTTCGCGGGGCCTATCTAACTGTAGCAGTGAATTTTAACGATTAAAGCCATTTTTCTGAGAATTTTTCGCGGTGAAGAACACAGTTGAAAAAGTGCGAGACAGCGCAATCAATTTTTGCCTTAGACCTACTCAAATCTTAACCAAAATGCAATAATTTGGACTCAATCGACTCGTAATAGGATGGGAAATACATATTTGTTGGATTTAAACATTAAAAGCCTAACATTCGTTCGATTCAGAGCCGAGAAAGTTTTAACCCTAACCAAGCAGATTTAATCAAAACGGGCAAAACAGGGTAAAATCGAACAGAAATTAGGTTATTTAAGATGTATTCATACCGAAAAGCTGATTTGCGATGATGGAGTTAGCAGGAAACGAAGTTTGAATGCAGATTTTGACGATGACGACGATGCGGGGAGTTGCGAATTTTTGAAAGAGGGGTTGCGAATTTTTGAATTTTCTCGGGATTTTTAGGATAGTGAAAAATGTTAAGGGTTTTGGGGTTTTACGATTGTAGACACTGTACATGCGAAATTTTTGAGTAAATGGGCCGAAATTTCGCGGGCTTGGTTAAAAATTCAACGTAGCTGAATTTCGCGGACTTGGACCCAATTTTGACTTATTTTGACCAGAAAATTTGAAATTCAGCCCAAAATGTTTTGATCGGTCCGATATTGACACAGTTTGACCAGACTTTAAAATTTCAACCCAAAATATTTTTTTTATTTTATTTTTTTTTTTAATAATGAAAAATAAGAAAAAAAAAACTCCCCCTTAATCGTAAAACTTCCCGTTTTAAATAATGAAATATCAGATGCTCCCCCTTAATCGAAAAATTCCCGTTTTAAATAATGAAATATCAGACGCTCCCCCTTAATCTAAAAACTCCCCCTCAACAGACATAATCCAGAAGACACATAGAAAATGAAGTGAAGTGAAAATGAAATATGTACACTTTATCAAAGTTCATGTAGGGTCAATTGATCACAACTGAATATTCAACATACCCAACATAGTCACTAGGTGTTGGAATCGTTTGACATCCAACGGTTTTGTGAAAATGTCGGCCAGTTGATCTTCAGTTGTGATGTAGTGCAATTCAATCGTGCCTTGCTCGACATGTTCTTTGATGAAGTGATGACGAATATCTATGTGTTTTGTTCTTGAGTGATGTACAGGATTACTCGTCATCGCGATGGCACTTTTTGAGTCACAATAGATGGGAATTTTATCAACATGAAAATTAAAATCTCGTAGTTGGGTTCTCATCCACAAAAGCTGTGAACAGCAACTAGCGGCGGCGACATATTCTGCCTCCGTCGACGAAGTTGAGACACAGTTTTGTTTTCGAGACGACCAACTTACGAGTTTACCGCCCAAGAAGTGTGCAGCTCCAGAGGTGCTTTTTCGGTCCATCTTGCATCCTGCATAATCCGAGTCAGAGAATCCAACCAATTTGAAGTCCGATAGAGTGGGGTACCACAAACCCAGATTGGGTGTTCCCTTGAGATAGCGGAGAATCCTTTTGACAGCAGTGAGATGGGATTCCTTTGGTGTGGCCTGAAAACGAGCACAGATTCCTGTCGAGAGGACGATATCCAGTCGACTAGCAGTAAGGTACAGAAGAGATCCTATTATCCCTCGATAAACGGTTTGGTCAACGGGAACACCAGATGGGTCCGCGTCGGGTCGGCCAGAGGGTGACATAGGTGTAGCAGCAGTCTTAGCATCCTTCGTTCCATACTTCTCGAGGATGTCATGGATGTATTTTGGACTGATTGATGAAGATTCCGTTGGGGAGTTGCTTTACTTGAAGACCAAAAAGAAATTCAGTTCACCCATCATACTCATTTCGAATTTCTCTTTCATCAATTCTGCGAACTCTTCGCACAGTTGAGGTTTAGTCGATCCAAAAATGATGTCATCGACATAAATCTGTACAATCATGATGTTCGGGCCACTCCGCTTTGTGAAGAGAGTTGTATCCAGAGATCCTTTCTTGAATCCAGACTGAACAAGGAAATCTGAAAGGACGTCATACCAAGCTCGGGGAGCCTGTTTTAGTCCGTAGAGGGCCTTGTAGAGTCGATAAACGTGATGAGGAAACTCTTCGCTCAAGAACCCTTCAGGTTGATCAACGTACACTTCTTCTTTGAGAAATCCATTCAGAAATGCAGTCTTTACGTCCATTTGGTAGACTTTGAAGTTCTTGTGAGCAGCAAAGGCAAGGAACATTCGTATGGCTTCGATCCTGGCAACTGGGGCGAAAGTTTCATCGTAGTCGATGCCTTCTTGTTGGTTGTACCCCTTAGCCACAAGTCTTGCTTTATTGCGAATAACAACACCATCTTCATCCTTTTTGTTCTTAAAGATCCATTTTGTGCCGATAATGGATCTATTGTGAGGTCGTGGTACGAGTTCCCAAACTTGTAAGCGTTCAAACTGATTTATTTCCTCCTGCATTGCAATCATCCAATCAGGATCGTTGAGAGCTTCTGCTACTCGTGATGGTTCGACTTGACTGAGATAGTAAGCAAACAAACTTTCATTCATCGTAGCCGAACGTGTCGAAACACCGGATGTGGGATCCCCAATAATCTGATCGGTAGGGTGAGAGCGAGCCCAAAGTGGTACGTTGGTTTGTGAGGAGCTGGCCGCATTTGTGTCTATTTGAAACTCATTAGGTTGGGGCCCGGTGTCCGAAGAAGAGATCTCAATCGTATTAAATTGAGAGGGTTCTGTGTCAGAATCAGCAATATTCCCAGGGTTGGGTAGTATGTCGTCTTCGTTGAGCTTGAGTGCATCCAAGTTTGGAGGGACGACGTTATTGCCGGTAGCTGGTGGTGTAGGTGGAGTGGGTGCAGCAGTAGGTTGAGTGGTGGCGACGGGAGTCTTGGGAACTGGGTAGAAGTACTCGAAGAGCAGATCAAGATCTAGTTCACCACAATTGCCCTCAGATGAGGAAGTTCCCGCCGTTGAAGGTTGACCTTTTGTCAACGTCTGTAGAAGACCTGGTTCTGGACTGATATGGCCAGAAGCTGTGAGATCGCCTTCGCTTTCGTCAAAAGTGACATTCGTGCTTTCTATTACTGACCGTTTCTCCTTCAGATAGACTCTGTATGCCTTTCAGTTTAGTGAGTATCCAACAAAGATGCCTTCAAGAGCTTTTGGATCAAGCTTCCCAAGATGTTGACGATCATTGGCCACAAAACATCGGCAACCGAAGGCCCTTAGATAAGATATATCGGGGATACGACGGTTATTCAGCATCTCGTATGGGGTGCGGTTGAATCTCTTGTGGATGGAAGCCCGGTTCTGTGTGTAGCAGGCCGTTTGAATAGCTTCGCCCCAAAGAGAATGAGGAAGTCTGGATTGTATGAGAAGAGTCCTAGCTGCTTCAACTAGTGTCCTATTCTTGCGCTCAACAACACCATTCTGTTCCGGTGTCTTCACAGCTGAGAACTGTTGAGTGATGCCCTGAGTGGCATAGAAATCACTGAGCTTCTTGTTCTTAAACTCAGTTCCGTTGTCAGTTCTGATAATCCGAACCTTCTGTCGATGAAGAGTTTGGGACGTAACAACAAACTCGATGATTATATCAGGAACTTCATCCTTTGTGCGAATGAGTTTCGTCCACGTGTAGCGTGAAAAATCGTCGACTATCACCAGAATATACCGTCTTCCTCCGAGTGTGGCCGTAGGCATTGGGCCACATAGATCCATATGTAAGAGCTCGAGGATGAGCTTAGAGGACGGTGTTTCCTTAGAGACATGAGACGATCGCTTCATCTTCCCCAATTCACAGGCAGAGCAGAGCTGTTCCTTATGATATGTCAGTTGGGGTAGACCGTTGACGAGTTTATTCCAACGCAGTTTGTTGATGGTCTTGAAATTGAGATGTGAAAGACGTCGGTGCCATAAATCGTTCAACTTGGGTGCGGCTCGAGAGAGAAGGCATATTGGTCGAGAGGTCGTAAGGTTGAGTACATAAAGGTGGGACGTGCGCGTTCCAGAAAGAAGAAATTGTCCTGAGGCATCTATAATGCTGCAGATGTCAGATTCGAAGAGAACCTTGTATCCTTTGTCGCAGAATCGACCAATGCTGAAGAGATTGTAGCTCAAACCCTCGACATAGGAGATGCCCTTGATTGTCAGTTTATCGTGCACGAGATCGCCAGTTCCTAGAATCGGCGCCATTTGACTGTTTCCGAAGGAGACCCTTCCGAGATAGCGCTCGGAGAAGTTGCTCAATAGCTCCTTATTCCCTGTCATGTGTGTGGAGCAACCTGAGTCTAGATACCACACATGACAGACCTGCAAACATTTAGCAAACGTTGGGTCCCCGTTTTCGAACGTGACATTCTTGTGATATATGTAAAGTTTTTATGCGCTTTATGGGAAATGTGGTTTCTAAATCAGATTGTGTTGTTTCTAATTTAGCTTTCCCTTTGTCGTTTGTTTGATTAGGCGGGATTATGGTTTTTCTAACCCATATTTTCCTAACATGTGCTTGCATGTGTGGTGCCTTATACATGAATTGGCGTGTGGAATGTGGTTGTCGTTTTTGTGCTTCGGTTTTGGTCGCCATTGGCTTGCGAGTAGTAGGTGGGTTTGCGTTTGACGACGAGAGGCGTTTTCGCTTGACCTTAGGTTTAGGCGAGATGGGAGAATTCAAAGACGTCGTAGATGAAGTTCGCTTGCGTGGTCGGAGTGTTGCGTGTTCATGTGTTTCATATTCATGGAAGCGTGGGAGGACAAATTCATTGCAGCAGCACATAGACATAAGCTTGGTAAAAGAAAGATGAGTTTTGGCAACATAATTGTCTACGACCTTAGGACATTGGGATTCAGTACATAGAGAGGTAGAATGAATATAGGATGGTCTTTTCTTCTTGTCATCGAAGAGCGGATTCTCCTTTATTTGGTACGAACTCCCTTCCAGAGACGTCGAGCTCACATTCCCTGTATCCATAAGAATACTAGAGTTAGTGTTAGAACATGTGTCGGCTTCAGGAGTCATCTTCGCCGTCCTCTTACATTTACATGTTTGAGAGTCTGGTACTTGACTTGACGTAGAAGGTTTGTTCGTATTATGAGATTGTTCTAGGGTAAAGATTTTGTAAAGTAGATCTTCTCGCTCTTTTGCAAAGGCTTTTCGCTCTACTTCTATGGTTCGTTCTAGTTCTGCTATGACTAGAAGTTTCTCTGGGACATAGATGCGAGAAAGTGCTTCTCGGAGAGCGATTTCCTGTTCTTCGGTTGGGAATTGAGATTTGATGTCTTCAGAGAGTGATGGCTTTCTAGTCTTATCACTAGCATTCAATTATGTGTAGTCGTATGCGATTTCTGCCCAAAGTATGTTCTGTTTCCTCTTTTCTTCTGACAGCACAGTGGAGGAGGATCTTACAAATGGCATGAGTTGTGAGGGAGTCCCTTTCCTCGTTTTTAGGAATGCTGTACTGTACATGTTATACCTTTTAACAATTAGCGGTGTTGGATCGCAGTTGCTGGCCAGTCCGATTCCCATCCGGGCATCGTAGAATTCTGTTTCAACTGGTTGGTTTAATAGACATAAGATGTTTGCTGCCTTTTTCCTAAGGTGAAGTTGCTCCTCAAGTTCTTTCACCTTGCGGTATAGCCTAATTCTTTCCTTCGTAAGCAGTTCATATTGGGCGGCCGTCAGGAGGCGAGAAGTTTCACATGAACTAATGGCTAGTGTAGTTTCCTTAACCTTAGTCTCACTTTGTTTGTTCTTACTTTGCAGACGTTTGACTAACGCTTCGGAGGCCATTAGACGTTCGTTTGCGCAGGCAAGTTCTTCTACTTTTAGACTAAGTAAGGCATAGTTATTTTCAAATTTTAGCCTAAGTTCATCATAATCCCTAGCGTCTACGGTGGGTTTCTTAATGGCGTGTCGGTGATTAAACACATCATCGAGTTGCGAGATTCGTACCTCAGACTCAGCGTTGGTAGGAGTCTTAGCTGTGTTTTCACCGGTGTGACCCATCTCCTCGTCCTCGTCATGTTCGACCAGCCTTGCCATGCAGCAATCTTCATCCTTAGGCTCCTCGTCTTCTGAAGTGTCATTCACCCATTCAGCTTCTTCGGTGAGTAGGACTTTCCCACTTTCCATCTTGCGGGTCATTCTGGCCTTTCGGTCGTAGTACCCGGAGTCCTTCACGCGTGGGGCGTGGCATTCTTTGGCAAAGTGGCCTGTCTTTCCACACCGAAAGCACTTCACAGACTTTTGAGGTGCGGAGTCCTCTGCTTTTATTGTCAGCTTAGTTTCCTCTGTGGGAGTGGTATTTTTGGTGCCGCTATAGGTTCTTTGGCGATTGGAGAAGGATGATGATTTTTTCCCGATCTTCTTTGAGACCAACTTAGTGAGCATTGCCAGTTGCTTGCGTATATCACGAACATCTTCATCTGATTCTGTATCGGCTTCGGATCCTGAAGAGGTGTCAGATACAACAGCTGGTAGCTTCCCTTTGTTCTGTTTGATCTTAGTGGTGGAAGATCGTTCATTGGTTTTGTTCGAGAGGAGTGCCAGTGGGTCGACTCGAGTGTTGGTGGACTGAGGTTGCACGTAAGGAGCATAGGCAGACAAACTGTCATAAAGAGCATGGATGGAAGTGTTGGAGAGGTCCTTACTCTGAATCATCATCACGATTGCATTGCCCCAATGTGGTTTGAGGCTACCAAGGAAGCGATTGTTGATATCGAATTTGTCCCTCGAGATCCTGGCTTTCTTGAGTTCATTGATGATCTTCAAGTATCGGAGGTATGTGTCACGCAGTTCATCTCCTTCATAGGCCTGGAAGAGTTCATACTGCGAGAGACATGCTGATTTCCTCCCGTGAGCACTTTCAGTTGTGCCTGCCATAATTTCTGCAAGTTCATCCCATATCTCCTTAGCAGTTGTGCAGCACTCAACGTGACCGTAGACCTCGTTTCCCAAAGCCTGGAAGAGGTATCCTTTGGCAGTCTCGTCGGCCTGTACACGAGCCAGTTCATCCTCATTGATGGGACCTCTTGGAGTGCGGCGTTCATCCATGGGAGGGTTTGCGTTTGGCTGTGCAGGGATGGTTGTCCAGAACTGTGCTGGGCCGTTGAAGATGGAGTCCAGAAGGTATTGAGAGAGTGGTGCGCCTTTGTTCCTGATGAACGTGAGGAACCGGTTTGTCCATATGCTGTAGTCGCCTTGTCGCAGCATCGGAGGCCTGGTGTCGGAGCCCACTATGGAGATGTCATTCGTGGTAGACATGGTTGGTGCAGTCGAATCGTTCGTGGTATTGATCTTGCGTAGATAAGAAAGTTAGTAACGAACGATATGAGAAATACGAGTTTGATGACTAGAGTTTTGAGAATAAAATTGTTTAAAGAATTTCTTAGAACTAAGTGAGCATGTGTGATGGTCGATAATGTATGAAAGAGAAATATATCTTGAAATTAGGAGTAGTTCTAGAAATTTAAATTGAGACTTGGGGAGCAAAAACAAATTTTATCTCAAAAGTGGTCTAGGGAGATAGTTCTAAAGTGTGAGGATCAAATCTTAAAAAGTTTGAGAAAAATTTAACCCAAGAAGATTTTAACACGAGAAAGACTTAACACGAAAGAGGAAAAAAAAGAAAAAAAATTCGCAGCTCAAGGAGACGTGATTAGTGAAATGTTATCCGAGAAATTAAGTGTTGAGGAATTTCGGTGTTTGTGAATTTTAAGGAGAAATTAAAAAAAAATTCACAGGTGAAAATTTTCTCGGATTTAAAAGTTTCGCGTGTGGGAATGATTCTAAGTTGAGAGTTTTAAAATCTTCACAAGAAAATTTCGCAAGTTAAAGAAAATCGCATCGAGTGGTGAAGTGTGATTTTTAGGAAATTTTCTCGGATTTGGAAGAGACGTGGTTTTGAAAAACTTTCTCAGATGAGATAAACTTTCTCGGCTTAGAAAACTTTCTCGGATGTAAAGATTTTCAACAAGTTCTCGGCTGAGAAAAAAAATTCGCGGCTTAGAAAGATTCTTGGAATTGACTTTCTCGTGTATAAAGTTTCTCGGATTTTAAAGAGTACGAACTTGAGAAAAATTGGGTCTTAGAGAAATTTTTCGCGGTTTTGGAAATTCTCGGATTTTAAAGAGTACGAAGTTGAGAAAAATTGGGCCTAAGAAAAATTTTCGCGGTTTCAAACTTTCTCGGATTTTGAGCATAGGTTGTTGCGAGAAACTGCAGTGAAAGCGAAATTTTCGCGGTGTAAAAATTCTCGGATTGTGAGCATAGACCGTTGCGAAAAAAAAATTCAGTGAAAGAGACGTTTCGCGGTTTAAAAATTCTCGGATTCAACTTCGCAGAGATGAAACTTTCGCGGATTTGAACGATTCAGCAAAATTTCGCGGGCAAGAACATCAAGTACTGTTCCATTGCTTTGTCGCGACATTTTCCAGAAAAACCGTCTGTTTTCACCCAAGTCTCAACCAAAATCGCTCAAACTTGATCCTAAACTTCAGAAATTCTTCCCTAAACACATGATCGACCGATTTGTGAACTAAAAACAACAAAAAATGGGTCAAATCGACCGAAAACAGAGAATGGCCGAGATGTCCTTTTTCTGAAAAGTTTTTGCTTCAATCTCGCTCAAAACTCGTTAAAACTGATCCAAAAGTGTTCTAAAAACATTTTAGGCATAGACTCGATCTGGGGGAAGGTTTTAAACATAAAAACGAAGCATCAAAAGCCCAAAACAAGCTCAAAATGCCCGAAAACAATTTTTTTGCTCCAAAACACCTTTGATCTTGCTTGGAATCGAACGAAACTGGATTCAAATCAATGCAGATCGATCCACGTTTGCTCTGATACCACTTGTTGGTCCCGAAATGCACCAGACAAGGAATCAAAGAGGCTAAATGGAATGAAGAAGGGAGAGTTTCTCACCTTTGAGTGTGTGTAGTGTGTGAAAATAAGAGTATGCCTTTTGATCTTTGATTAGCTTTCAAAGTGAGTTGGTAAAACCTTATATACCACATTAACCCTAGGTATATTAAGGCCCAATCACTAATAATAAAATAATTACTATCTAGTCCAAAGCCCAAGCTAAAGATAATTACATAATTAATCCCAAGACTTAAACTATTGACACAACCAATTAAATATCCTAACAGAATTATAAATAATTGCGTATAAGATCTATAATTTTGAAGTAAAGAAAAATTATTAATAGGAGTTATGTTATATATATAGGGAATTCGATAAAAAAAAACTAATAAGAATTAAATGGATAGAATTTCGAAGTAGAGGGATGTTTAGAAAGTGAGAAGACTTTCGAAACTTAGGGTTTTTCAATTGTTTGCTTTGAAAACCTAGCCAAAGAATTAGTTTAAGTGGGCTGGAATTAATGATTTGGGCTACATTTAATTTGATTATATCTCCACATAAGGTCCAAATCATAAAGGTACAAAATGGATAATTATTAAGACAACGTTTCTTACTATGGGAGGAGAAAAGACGTCATAGTCTTATCATCACCACTTTCAATACTTTAATACATATCTATAACATAAATTGAACCATAAAGAAGGAAACGAAACCTTGATAACAACAAAACTGAGAAAGAGCATTTAAGGAAAGGACAAGAGGGTATCGAACTTGAGGAAAACTAGGCCAAGCTTAGAGATATAATCGGAAGAAGGTAACTTCACTACACGTAAATGCCTTGATTTATATTATGCTACTATGTTTTGAATGTCGACATGAGTATTTAATAATTGAGAGAATTTCGGATGGGTTAATATTTAGAAAACCCTAAGATCTTGAGTTGCGGGTTAGGCTCATGAATTAGTATATATGAGTCCTCATGAATTTAATGCATAAGATGTTCTTCACACTTAGCATGTTCTTTAAGACTTATGTTTAGGGTGTATCCTTTTTGGGATTTAACAGAGGTTTTGAAGCTGATCTTAATCGTATGTAAGATTGCGATATGATATGAAAAGTTTCGAGATGTAACCTAGGTAGAATTCGAAATATAAAAGCTTTCGATATAATAAGATCTCGATAAGAGATCTCGACATTGTGTAATGAGTTCGACATTTACTTCCCAACAAAATATTTCGATTGGCCATTGTTAATGATTTCGACATTTGTTCTTTTCTCAACTATGAAAGATATCGACATCCTTAATGTAACGTTTCGACATTTATCACAGAATGAAAGTCTCGACATTTGTTCTTTTCTCAACTTAATAGCTCGACATTTTCTTTTAATAATCTCGACAAAGTGAGACCTCGACATTTGTACAAGTTTGACACCTTATAGAATTAGTAACAAAGATCTCAATATGGTTTAATAATCTCGACATCTATGTCTCGACATTTCCAAGATTTCGACATTGTATTTCAGTTAATAAATTTTCGGTATTTTAGAATTTTGCTATTTCTAGGGTTTTCAATATTTTAGGGTTTATTATTTTTAGGAATTTCATTATTTTTAGGTTTTCATAAATTTTAGGGTTTTAATAATTTTAGCATTTTCGAAACTTATATGACTTAGTAAATTTATTGATGTGGAAATATTTTCAATATTCAGAGGATCGAAGCATAGGAAGTTTACCCGACTTCGTATCTAATTTTATCAGGAGGACATGTAGGTGGATCATCCATCTACGATACGTAAACACAAATGTGAATTTATGTGTTTCCATGTGATTCGATGATTTACGTGACTTACATGATTTATGTGCTTTACCTGTTCTACATACGTTTAATATAAATCATGTTATATGAGATTTCTTGTATATGCATGGCACGTGCATATCACGTTAGGACGAGAGATGGTTGTACCGTAGTGTGACGGTAATGATATGAGATATTGACGTACGGGGTAGAATGAGATGCTTGTGATTGGTGACTCTTAGAGGAGTCGAGGTTGGGCTCACTGGGCACCTGGCGGAGACAGGCGTGATCGATCTGTCTACTCGGCGTGACCGTCCCGAGGTGCATACCGCCGGATGAGATATTGATCTGACCTGATAGGAGGCCATTGGCGTGATCGTCCAGTGCACTATCAGTGTATACTTTTGGTGCGGAGCGACCCGGTAGGAGGCCATTGGCGTGATAGTCCAGTGCACTACCAGGGTAGGCTGTCGCGAGACTTGGGGTGGCCTCCCAGTAGTCTTTGCGCGCGAGGGTGTCGAGCCTAACCTAGGGCCCTGTGTTGTGTCAAATAGGAATGTGGGAAAAGAAGAGTGTGCATTATATCATGTTGTGAGGTATTGGGTTTGGGGTTGAGTGCACACTTGCATACATGCATTTTATTCACCTACTGGCAAATTGCTCAGTGTTTACGTGTTGTAGGTACTGAGTCCGACGCTGATACGCGTCGTGACTGAGGCGGCTGGTGGCGGTGCTCCACGGACTTTTGAGGGCGGTGCGGTACATGGATGAAGACCTGTGGAGCGTCTGTAGGACTTTTGTTCTTTTGATATTTTTGGGACTTCGGCCCATGTACAGAGATGACAATGTAGACGTATGTTTATAATAATGTATATTATTTTAGGAAAAAGTTTTAATTAGACGGGCCTTCCGCGGCTTACGTTGCGGAAATCCGCCACTAATTCTAATTAGAAAAGTAAGGTCGCCATAAATGAGATGTTGGGTACTCTTTTATTAACAATCTCGTACAGAGTCTTGTTGATCATTGAGAAATTCGAAACTGTCGCAAAACAGCCTTAAAAATAGTTATTTTTACATTTTTTGGACCTAATCGAAATTTTACAAAATCCAGGGAGTCTGTGTTGTAAGAGTTCGAATAGGGGATATTTTAAAGAAATATAAAGCTTTTAGGACAGATTTAAAATTCGGAATAAATAATTGGGGTTCTTTGTGTAATTTTCAAAGATCGAGTACTAAATTGAAAAGTTTCAAAATCCGGGGGCTGTAAATGTAAAATTCGAAACAGGGGCTATTTATTGAATATACTAAAATTTCAGCTAAGTTTAAATTGAAAATTTTCAGAAGTTTTGGGAACTATATAAATATATTAAATTTCGGCTAGGATCAAATTAGAATTTGTCGAAAGTTTTGGGTACTAAATAAACATGTTAGATTTCGACAGGGGTAAAAATGAAAATTTCATAAACTTTTGGGTTTTAAATAAATGGATTAAAGCTTAGTTGGGTTAAAATACAATTTTCTGAATTTTCAGAGGTTTAAATAAATACTTAAAACTCGGCTAAGGACGTAATTGCAATTTTAAGAAGTTTTGAGATACTTGGTAAACATTCTTCAATCGACTAGGGACCTTTTGTAAATTATCGGAACCTCCGGAAAAAGTTAAATAAATATTAAATATTCCGGTCGGGGTTAATTATAAAATTTCGGAAAATTTTTCAAGTACTAAATAAATATTAAGTATATTGGCTAGGGTTAAATGGAGAATTTTCAAAAGGCTTGGGCTAAATAACTATTAAAAATATTCGGCTGGGGTTAAATTGTAAATTTTCAAAGGTTTCGGAACAAAAATTGTAATTTCTGAAAATTTGATATTGAGCTAAAAATAATTTTAAATTTGGGAAAGATTGATAATTTCTAAAATAATTTTGGAACTTAAACTAAAGGTGACGTTGGGGTGAAATCAGAGTCGTAAGGTAGAAAGAATTAAAATTAGAACTTTTAGTATAAGATCGAGAGGGAGTTCGGTGGTTACGGTTTCGGGCCGATTAGAAATCAGAACGCGGGCTTTGGGCCCGAATTATTTGTTGAGTGTTGATTCTTGGAATCGGGCCGTGCTGATACCTCGGGCCGATATGTAATATAGAAATGTGGAAAGGATATGTTATGTGTTGCATTTTTATTTGCACGGCATTTGCATACACGTGTTACGAGGGGAGCGCAGAGTCATGAGAGTATTGTATGGACAAGTTAGTGAGATGGTTTATGAATGAGAAATGGTAGATGAGTTGTATGAGTGAGGTTAGGACTAAGGCGCACTTTATATGGAGGGAGTGGGGCCTCCCGAGCTACTGACCCCTTGTGGGGAGTGGGGCCTCCCGAGCTACGGACCCCTGCCCGCGTGTTGCCTTTAGTACCTAACCTCGGGCCTGATGTGATGTGATGAAATGAGATATGAGAAAAGAGTGGAGCGTGCATTCTGTGAGATGTGTCGGGATGGGAGTCGATAAGAGCATTTGCATTCATGTATATTTTCATCTACTGCGCAAAAGCTCAGGGTTTACGTGTGTAGGTACGAACGAGTCGGACGTTGAAAAAAAAACGTCATGACTAGGCGGCTGATGGCGGTGACTCCATGGACTTTTGAAGGCGGCGCAGTACATGGGACGCGACATGTGAAACGAGTTTATGTTTCATGTTTTCAAATTTGGGCTTGGACTTCTTGGGCTTCAGCCCAATGAATAAAAATGTGTTTGAGTTTGGATCTATGGATTTAGATATTGAACGTATTTGTATTATTATGTTTTAAAAGTTTTTATTAAATGGACTTTCCGCTGTTTTCGCTGAGTAAACCCGCCTAAATACGTATTTCAGAAGTAGGGTCGTTACAGGTGGTATCAGAGCGTTAGGTTATAGATTCTGTAGACTGTCCATGTACTGCCTCTCAAAAGCCCGGAGGATCAGCCTACGCCTGTAAGTTTAATACGTAATTATGTGCTTTACATTTTTCTGATATATGCTTTACGTGAATGTCTGTGTATTTTATGTGCTCCTAGATGTGTTCGAAAGTTACAGATTTTGTACTTTTACACTTAGATTGGTAGGAGAATCCTGGTGAAATTAAGGTAGGGAGAGAATGATCAAAAACTCGGATCTTTGATCAAATTTGGGGTTTCTTTGAAATTTGGGTAAAAATTCGGGTCAATTTGGAAATTCGGCAAAATTTAAATTTTGGGCCTTTTTCAGAATTTGGGCCTGACCGAATTGGACCAAGCTGAAATTCGGGAAGCTAAAATAAATAAACGGCAAAATAAAAGAGAGTTGAACGATATAAATTCTTATAATTCGGAGCTTGTATACAATTTTGAAAATGAGACGAGGACGTAGAGAAAACATGATAGAGTCGATGCATAACGATTACATAACTGAAAATCATATTACAACCCGAATAAAAAAAAACTTAGAAGATAGAACATCAACGACGTTCGGAAAGTTCTGACGGCGGCTTCTTCCAATATGCCTGACAAAGACGCGGCTTCCCATGACTTAACCTTTCACAAATTAAACACAAGTGCAGTGAGTGGCAACCCACATCACAAAAATGGCGATTGCAGCGAAGAGCAATCCCAAAAGAAGGAATAACTCAAATTTATGCTTTTCGAGATTTTCCCTCCAAAAAGGTTCCTGAGGAACATCCTCACGATCCGCATTTCGTCCAAGATATACATTGCGAAAATTAAATGGTTGGAGAGAATTGTGCTGCGGTGCAAAATAGCGTGCATCAAGTACTTATATATAGGCGTGAGTGAAGCGAAGGATAAGCAGCATTAATTTTGAGTTTCCTTCGAACGTCGTATAAAGATAAACTTCATAAATTTCGAGATCAGATTTTTCTTCGAACGCCGTAATCTTGATTTGGGAGATCACGTACAAGCAGAAATCACATTGGACTTTTATCACAAAAATCCAATCCAAAATCTCGAAGAAAGATGTTGATGTCCATTGCGACAAAGAAATTGTGCTCAAGTTTAAATCAATGCCGTATTTACATGCACTGCGCAGACTCTGTCGCATCAATGAAATTAGTACGGCGAACTAACGCACAAACACGGCTGAACTTCAGCCTATGTCCACGGATCAACCGAGATTCCTTTCTTATTGATCGCAACACGGAAGTTACAGATCTCTATCTCTTCTACAACTCTCGTGTTTTCACCTCACGATGATTTTCACTCTAAAAGAAGTTACATGCTCGAGAAAGTGAACTGGGAATCCGACACTAATAAGATAGAAATAATGTTTTAAATGTGAATTCGCGATCTATCTTCACCGTCCATTTTATCCGATCGAACGCTCCACAAGTCACCACGTGGTATTGCATTTCTGCGTGTTAGAGCAAGAATCGCATGCGACTCTGTAAGTGAAATAGCACCTTCACTATCATCCGTCCGATTTTTGATCCAACGCTCACGATTCACCATCCGATTCTTTCACTTCTTAAACATCTCAGCCGTTTATCTTTTCGCGCGATATCCTAGGAACATAATTAAATCTTCAACCTTCAAATCATGACCATTAGATCGCGCGCCATCTTGGATCCAACGGCAGCTGCTCATCGTGACAATAACGGTGAAGAAAGCCAGACTTAACTTATGAAGAATGTTTCATTTAAGTGGACGAAAGCATGTGAGAAAACTTCCAGGAGTTGAAGAAACGACTGACAACAGCTCCTTTTCTTACAATACCCTCTGGTATCGAAAAATTTTCGGTATACAGTGATGCCTCAAAAAAAATGACTTGGGGTGCGTGTTGATGCAGAACGGGAAGGTAATTACGTATGCCTCCCGACAGCTCAAAATCCTACGAGAAAAATTACCCCACACACGATTTGGAACTCGCAGCCGTGGTGTTTGCCCTAGAAAGGGCAAATTGAGCCCAAGGTACATTGGCTCTTTCAAAATACTCAAGAGAGTAGGAGAAGTTGCGTATCAGCTGGAGTTACCCGCCTCGTTAGCCCATGTCCACGACGTATTTCACGTATCAACTTTACGTAAATACGTTGCGGACCCGAATCAGGTGCTGAGAAGCGAATCACTTCATCAAAAATTGAAGCCGGACTTGAGCTATAAAGAAAGGCCGGTGGAAATTTTGATGTACGAGGTGAAACGTTTTCGAAATAATAACATACCCCTCGTGAAGGTCTTGTGGCGGAAATCAAGTATTGGAAGAAGCCCTTGGAAATGAGAAAACGAAATGAGAAAGAAGTACCCCGAATTATTTTCTGTACTGTAATTCCGGGGACGAAATTCTTATAAGGGGGGAAGGATGTAATACCCGCAAAATTTATACGGGATTACTTCAATAATATTCGAAATGAAATCAACTTTCTAACAAGAAACGATTTCTTTTCGAAACGAGCCCAAAATTTACAATTGGGCCCGAAAAAATTTTAATGGACCAAAAATTTATTTATGGGCCAAGTGAAGAAAATAATGGCCGAAAATAAAAGGATGGGAGTTGGGTCCTTCAATAAAATTTAATTGGGCCAAACAAGAAGTGAATCCCAAATAAATAAATAATTTAAAAATAATAATAGTAATAATAGTAATAATAATAATTTAATTATGGCTGAAATAAATAAGAGAAAAATAAATAAATATGTACCTCCATGTGAGGTTGGTACAATAAAATAAAATAATAACTATAAAATAAATATCTTTACATAATGAGGTAATAAAACCAAAACACCCCACCTCATCACCTTCATCCACCTCCATGTGAGCATGGAGACAAAAGTAACAACCAAATTAAAGAAAATGGAGAGGAGAGAACGTGTGGGAGAGAGAAGAGGGCAGAAAAGAAAAAAAAAAAGGAAAGAAAAAGGAGATGGCAAAATGCCAACTAATCATCTCCATGAGCATTAGGACAAAGTCATCACCAAATGACCTAGATAAACCATCACCAAATGACCTACATAAACCACCTAATGCCACCTAGACAAGATAATAAAGAAAGGAGAAGGAAAGAAAAGGGAGAGGGGAAGAGAACGTGAAAAAGAGAGAGGGAAGAGAAAAGAAGAGAAAAAAAAAGAGAGAAAGGAAGAGAAAGGAAAGAAAGAAAAAGAAAGAAAAGAGAGGAAGAAGAGAAGGAGAAGAGGGAAAAGAGAGAAAGGGAAGAAGAGATTTCGGGAGAGAGGGAGAAATCGCGGGAGAGAACCGGGAGAAAAAGAAAAACCCGCGGACACGTGGAGGAGCTCGGGATCACATAAAAATAACCCGTAACGTAGCTCTCTACGGACGTAAGGTAGGTGAAGATCGCCTACATACGTAAACAATATTAGGATTTGTGAATTTTACATGTTTTGCATGTTATTCATCGAATTCTTCGTGTTCATGTGTTAATAATTTGCTTACATGAATTTTTCGTTGGTTAGCTTAGGGAGCATGAGATTGAGAATTTTTAGAACTATGGACATTTGGAAATAGGGATAGAGGACTTTAGATTAAGAGGATAGAGCAAAACTTGGGGAGAATTAGGCTTTTCTAGGGTTTTGTTTATCCATTTCGGCCAAGAGGTTAAAAAACTTCATATCTAACAATCTAGGCCTTGGATTTAAAATTCCTTTGGACACAATTAAGATTTGCAAGTTCTTTATCGGTTGTTAACATTTCAGGTCCATCGGACATCGTTTACCTTGTGATCATTGAGAAATCCCAAACTGTCGCAAAACAGCCGTATAAAATAGTTATTTTTAAAATTTTGGGACTTAATTGAAATTTTACAAAATCCAGGGAGTCTGTGTTGTAAAAGTTCGAATAGGGGATATTTTAAAGAAATATAAAGCTTTTAGGACATATCGGAATAAATAATTGGGGTTCTTTGTGTAATTTTCAAAGATTCGAGTACTAAATTGAAAAGTTTCAAAAATCCGGGGGCTGTAAATGTAAATTCGAAACAGGGGCTATTTATTGAATATACTAAAATTTCAGCTAAGCTTAAATTGGAAATTTTTCAGATGTTTTGGGAACTATATAAATATATTAAATTTCGGCTAGGATCAAATTAGAATTTGTCGAAAGTTTTGGGTACTAAATAAACATGTTAGATTTCGACAGGGGTAATGAAAATTTCAGAAACTTTTGGGTTTTAAATTAATTGATTAAAGCTTAGTAGGGGTTAAAATACAATTTTCAGAATTTTTGGAGGATTAAATAAATACTTAAAACTCGGCTAAGGACGTAATTGCAATTTTCAGAAGTTTTGAGATACTTGGTAAATATTCTTCAATCGACTAGGGACCTTTTGTAAATTATCGGAACCTCCGGAAAAATTTAAATAAATATTAAATATTTCGGTCGGGGTTAATTATAAAATTTCGGAAAATTTCAAAGTACTAAATAAATATTAAGTATCTCGGCAGGGTTAAATGGAGAATTTTCAAAACTCTTGGGCTAAATAATTATTAAAAATATTCGGCTGGGGTTAAATTGTAAATTTTCAAAGGTTTCGGAGCAAAAGTTGTAATTTCTGAAAATTTGATATAGAGCTAAAAATAATTTTAAATTTGGGAAAGATTGATAATTTCTAAAATAATTTTGGAACTTAAACTAAAGCTGGCGTTGGGGTGAAATCAGAGTCGTAAGGTAGAAAGAACTAAAATTAGAACTTTTAGTATAAGATCGAGAGGGAGTTCGGTGGTTACGGTTTCGGGCCGATTAGAAATCGGAACGCGGGCTTTGGGCCCGAATTGTTTGTTGAGTGTTGATTCTTGGAATCGGGCCGAGCTGATACCTCGGGCCGATATGTAATATAGAAATATGGAAAGGATATGTTATATGTTGCATTTTTATTTGCACGGCATTTGCATACACGTGTTACGAGGGGAGTGCAGAGTCATGAGAGTATTGTACGGAGAAGTGAGTGAGATGGTTTATGAATGAGAAATGGTAGATGAGTTGTATGAGTGAGGTTGGGACTAAGGCGCACTTTATATGGAGGGAGTGGGGGCTCCCGAGCTACTGACCCCTTGTGGGGAGTGGGGCCTCCCGAGCTACGGACCCCTGCGCCCGTATTGCCTTTAGTACCTAAGCCTCGGGCCCTGATGTGATGTGATGAAATGAGATATGAGAAAAGAGTCGAGCGTGCATTCTGTGAGATGTGTCGGGATGGGAGTCGATAAGAGCATTTGCATTCATGTATATTTTCATCTACTGAGCAAAAGCTCAGGGTTTACGTGTGTAGGTACGAACGAGTCGGACGTTGAAAAAAACGTCATGACTAGGCGGCTGATGGCGGTGACTCCATGGACTTTTGAAGGCGGCGCAGTAGATGGGACGCGACCTGTGAAACGAGTTTATGTTTCATGTTTTCAATTTGGGTTTGGATTTCTTGGGCTTCAGCCCAATGAATAAAAATGTGTTTGGGTTTGGATCTATGGATTTAGATATTGAACGTATTTGTATTATTATGTTTTAAAAGTTTTTATTAAATGGGCTTTCCGCTGTTTTCGCTGCTAAACCCGCCTAAATACGTATTTGAGAAGTAGGGTCGTTATAACGTGTCTTCGATCCAGTGGTCCTGCTCTGCCATCAGGGCTACTCCAGCTTCCGTCTGCTTTGAAAGTTGAAGCTTTCTCGAGTAGTAATTAGCATCTCTCTTCTTGGGAAGAGTGCATTCTCTGGCAAAATGACCAGACTTACCAAAGTTGAAGCACTTGTTGGGCTCTTTCGTGTTTTTGATTTCGGAGCTCTCAGGTGCACGTTCTTTATTCTTAGAGCTTGAGGTCCTAAGTCGGTTGGCCGAAGATGAGGACTTCTTTTTGAAGTACGCTTGCTCATCAATTTGCGGATTAGAGCCAACTGCTTCCTCAGTGCTTTCATGCTTGGCTCATCGCCTGTCTCCGAATCTTCTTCTGACTCTGATGGGGAGGGAGGCCTAACGATCTTCTCTTTGCGAGACCTTGTTCCACGCTTCTCTGAGACAAGGGCAACAGTGTCTTCTATCTGCTTGGCCTTTTGCTCCTTCTGAATCTCGCAAATATCTTCCTCATGTTGGGCGAGATTGTCAAAGACTGCATGGATATCCAACTCCTCCAAATCTTTGTTTTGCCTAAGTTGAGTGGATATCTTTTTTCAGTCTGAGGGCAGGGAGGATAGAAATCTGATGTTTGTTTCCATGTTTGTCTTAGAGATTTCTATTTTCCTCATCTCATTAATAAGGGTGAGGAACCTTTGATATACGTCATATAGGCTCTCCTCCGGCTTTGCTTTGAATGAGTCATAAGCCGTGAGAATATTTGCCTTTTCGGCCTTGATGCCCACTTCCGCCCTTTGCATCATTCTATGCAGTTCATCCCACATCCCCTTAGCCTTTGGGAGGCTGTCTATCTGTCTATAGATGTCGTTGGGGATGCCCTGCATGAGTGTGTTCATGGCTATCAGATCTGCCTTAGCGCGGGCTCTTTCCTCGATGAATATTCCCTAGGCTCCTTCAGTCGCCTAGTAGAGGGAATATGAGGAGTAACCGTGTCATCGCCGGCTACAGTGATCCAGAATTGTGCAGGCCCTTCTTTGAGTGACTTTAGCAGGTTTTCGGCTTGATCTTTCTAGGCTATGAAATTTAGGAAGCGGCTTCTCCAAACTGTATATTCGCCGCGTTGCAAGATCGGCGGACGATTGTCGTTTCCTAGTGAGTATGCATCCATCTTTTCTTTCTTTGTGGTAGAGTTGGTGAAGGATCTTCGTTAGTTTTGATGGATGGATTTTGAAGTAATATGCTTCACAAGTAGCAAATTTGTTGGTAGCGTTTGATATTAAAGCAGTCGAGGATTATTTTCGATTCTATCTTTAGATTTTCGATCGAAAATAATTCAATAGAGATTAAGATGTGTGTCACTATTCTCGTGCGAGAAAGTGTGTCAGCGAGAAACTTTACGAGCGAGAAAAATTTGTTCAAAACCTTTCGATCGAGAAAAATCTTTTAATCGTGAATTTATTTCGATCGCAAGAAACGGTACTCAAAGTAAGTTCTTGCTTAGTCAAAATAAAATCATTGACTGAAAAGTCGTAAGTAATTTTCGCTTGGTCAAACTATATAAGTTTTGACCGAAAAAAATTTCGACGGTGAGTTTTGCGAGCGCGAAGGTCAAAATTGGTCTTCGTCGAAATAGTTTTTCGGTAGATGATGCTCGAGAAATTTTTCCTACTAAAATCATTCTTAGTAAGGACGGTTTTAGTGCTGACTTAGTGCTCTGATCAATAAAAATTCTCGCGCGAAGTTTTGCAACCGAGAAATTTCTGCGATCGAAGATTTTAGCGAGAAAAATTGAAGTTTCGCGAATGAAATCAGAACCCTAATTAAACCTGATTCAACCAAATACAATGAATTAGACTATGAACTCGCATGTTTCAGTTCGTAATCAGATGTCTAGTACGCACGAACAGACAATTAAACACATTATGAAGCAAAATATATCAAATTTTAATCAAATTCAAACTGTGTTTAAGTATGTTCTTCGCGCAAACAGTGACTATTTATATCTGATCTATTCTGCTAAATTGATATTCAAACCGCTACGACTCTAATCGCAATTGATCTAACATACTTATGCGAGCACAGAAGCATCAAAATCAGATCAAATAAGCACAGAATTTAGGCAATTCAGATCGAAAAGAAATTTTGCGCCAAAACTGTTCTTCGCACGGAACAGCTCCAAAAAAATTTCGATCTGATTTCTAACAATTTCGATTCAAATCCTATTATCCTGCTCTAACAATCTGCTCTGATACCAATTGTTAGGTCCTCAATTATCAACTCCTATTATCCTAGACTCAAATCCTAAGGAATTCGATTAGAATTGAATGGATTGAATTTCGATCGAAAACCTTCGATGAAGAACACGAGAGAGAATTCGGGTAGTGAGAGACAGATTTCTGAGTTTCTCTCTCTAGAATTGGATTTGGCAGCCTTTCAGAACAATTCTCTAATTTTCTATATTAATCTCAATGTTTGTACATATATTTATACCAAACAAACTTGGTATAAATATCAAACTAGTCCTAATCTAAGGACTATTACAAATAACGCCCCAATCTACGAAGACAGCTAATAAATCAAAGCACAATTACAAAGTGTATTCTACACTGTTGATTTGGAGAGTTTACTAACACGTGATGGTGTTCGAAAAATCATGTTTATTGAATGGATGTTAACAAATTCCCGTAATAGTGAAGCAAGGACTCTCACTTACATACAGTTTCCATCAAGATTCGTATAGAAAAGACTCTGAAAGATCTTGGCAGCCACGAAAGAAAGGAATTGCTCTTGGAAGAATTGTGAATATTCATCCGACTGCTGGTGAGCTTTACTACATGAAAATGTTGCTCATGGTTGTTAAAGGACCAACTTCTTATGAGGATATACGAACCGTGGACGGAAATATATTACAAAGTTTCAAATAAGCATGTTACAAGAGGATTATTAGAAGGAGATTGCGAATGGCATCAAGCTATGGAAGAAGCTGATCTATGGGCAACTCCAAATCAACTGCGACATTTATTTGCCACACTGCTGACATACTGCAAAATAACAGATCCTTTACGAATAGTTTCTAGAAAACGGAATATGGAGACAAAGACGTTTGTTCACATTTTCATCTTTGAACCTTTCTGAAGAGGAATTACAGAATTATACTCTTATTGAGGTAGAGAAGTTATTAAAACAGAACTCAAAAACACTTGCAGACTTCCCTGGGATGACGACTCCGCCTGATAGTATTCTGACAGATCTTGAAAACTGATTATTCATGGACGAATTAAACTTGCGTGTTGACGTAAGCGCAGTAGAAACTGACGAGCTTATTGCTACACTGAATGAAGAACAAAGAGCAATATTTGATGCTGTTACTGACTCAATCAATACAAATGATGGTCAGCTTTTTTTCCTGAATGGTCCAGGAGGAACGGGTTAGACTTATGTATACAATTTGCTAATACAAAAAATGCAGTCAGAAAACGAGATAGTAATTCCTATAGCATCATCGGGGATTGCTGCCTTACTGCTACCAGGTGGAAGAACCGCTCATTCGAGATTCAAGTTGCCAATAACATTACGTGAAAATTCCATGTGCGATATACGTCATGGTACGTTAGCGGATCTCATACGTAGCGTAGAATTAATTATTTGGGATGAAGCGCCAATGACACATAAATTTGCTTTCGAAGCACTGGACAGAACAATACGGGATCTTATGCCAGCTCAAAATATAGGTGCTGATAAAATCCAATTTGGAGGAAAAACTATTCTGCTTGGAGGAGATTTTAGGCAATTATTGCCAGTAATTCCAAAGGGTACATGCCAAGATATTGTTGAATCAGTTATAAACCGTTCATACATGTGGAAGAATTGTCGTTGCTACGCCTTAAAGAAGAATATGAGAATATATCAGTCTGAGATATATTTTTCAAACTGGGTCTTACAGGTCGGAAATGGTAATCCGACAGTCGCTTCAATTAACGGTAGAGAAGCAGTTAAAATTCCCACTGAGATGATTATTCAGCCTTCTACAAACACTGTCAAAGAGATTGCAGAGTATGTCTAAGACAATTTCGAAGAAAATAATTCAGATCACACATATCTCAGAGAGAGGGCAATACTCACTCCAACAAATGAACCCGTTGATGAGATTAACAGGTACATGTTGTCAATGTCCTCCAGTGAAGCAACAGAATATTTAAGCTAAGATACTATAGAAGCAATTCGAGAAACGAGAGTGAAATTGAAAACCTGTATCGAGTTGACTTTCTGAACACTCTCGAATTCTCTGGTCTTCCAAATCACAAACTGTTGTTGAAAGAGGCGGTTCCTGTATGCTGTTGAAATCTCAATAAGAAAGAAGGCTTATGTAATGGAACAAGAATGGCAGTTTCACATATGGGCAATAAAGTGATTGAATGTGAGATTATTACAGGATTACATATTGGAAACAAGGTAATTATTCCAAGAATTGTCCTTTTGCCAACAGACTCCACATTACCAGTTAAATTGCGCCGCAAGCAGTTTCCGATACGAGTCTTCTATGCTATAACTATTAACAAGAGTCAGGGGCAGAGTATAAATAAGGTTGGAGTGTATCTACCAAAACCAGTATTTACTCATGGCCAACTGTACGTTGCATTGTCTCGGGCAACATCACAGACAGGAATAAAGATTCTCAGCTTGAAAGAAGACGAACTTGAAGATGATGAAATAGTCTATAACATGAAGTCTACAACATTTAGGTGGGAGATTTGTACATTACAGACATCTTATAACAAGCATTATAGATTACTCCAACACATTATTAGATGAGCATGCATTTAATTCACATGATTCATATAATGATAATTTCGTATATTTTAAATTTGCAGATAGGATACCATTGGAATTCCATCGTCTTTCTACAAAGTTAGAAACCAGATTGAGAATTTCGAACACTCGCTTGAAGAAAAGGTACTCTTTCAATCCTCATGAGGATGAGAAACATTCCCCATGTATACTGCATCTCCCCTTTTTCCATACGCCAAATTTTTTTATCTTCGTCTACTCTTCCGTGTCAGCTACTGCAATTTCATCGCACTACTATTGCCTGACGTAGTTTTTGCATGTTTTTTTTTTTTATTTTCTGTTTTGCAGGTAGCTTTGTCGTGGGTTATGCAGGTTTATGTTATTTTATGCTCCTCAATGTTATGTAAAAAGATATGTGATTAATTCCAGAGTTATTATTCACTGCATCAATATATTGTATGTCAGAAATTATACGATTTTTGCACTATTGAGGTCTTGCACGACTGATGTTTGCACTACCGAGTTTTTGCACGACCGATGTTTGCACTACCGAAATGGCTTAAGGGATTTTCCAAATTTAAATGTTAAACATAATTGTGGAAACACAAACCAAAACCGCAATAAAAATCATTGATTCCGAATGAAAACGTGTATAATAACCACGGAAATTTAATCACATATCTTTTTACAGAACATTGAGGAGGTGTGTCAAATAGAGTAATTACCATCGTCCAAAAATAAATGAAACTATATTTAACTTAAGTCAAATAGAAACAATTTACTTACACTACTAAAAACTCGGTACTGTATTATGCAAAAGAACGTTACAACAAGTTACTTACACTACTATTATCAGTAGTGCAATATAACTCATTACTTACACTACTGTTATTAATAGGGCAATTTAAGTCATTACTTACACTACTGTTATCAGTAGTGCAATTTAAGTCATAACGTTTGATTACACTACTGTTTAGGTATCAGTCGCAACAGCGAGATATGATGTACTTATGCGATTTACCCCAGTCAAAATCGTCAGAACAAATACCAAAACATAAAAAGCAATCATAAATCGAAATGGAAAAACGTGTAATTACATAAGCCCGAAATCAATAAATCCAAATTTTAACCTAATATTAAAGAAGGAAAATTGAAGAGGGGAAGTTATAATAAACCACACTACAGTAAACCACGAAGGAAAGGGAAAAAATACTCAGCAACGCGCCCATGAATCCAGCAACGAAGCAGGTATGGAATTCCTACGATGACCCGTGCAGCGCTGTTCAATACGATACTTTTCATATTTCTGAATAAAGTTCCCAAATATATGTGCTTGAAATTGAACTGCCCATGTCTTTTCTTCCTGTGTTATCATTTTGTTTTGCAATTATATCTTACTTTGTTTGTTATACTATGCTGGTAGCAAGAAATTCATTATCACGTATGAGAAATTCGTGTTGTTGCTGTAACACAGTTAATATTTTTATATTGGTGCACCTTTTACTGCGTGGCACTTTGAACTGTTGATTACTTCCTAAGTAGTGTGAAATCCCGAGTCAGTAATTTTCTAACAAATAAATTCCTGCTGCGTAACTGTAGATTGTATCCTTCAAAAAATCACTCCAAATGAAATTTATTTTGCATACAGGTGACACTTAGGGGACAAATCTCTGAACAGACTGTTGTTCCTTGCAAATTAAACCTCTGTGCTGACTATAAGTACTTCTGTAATCTAATAATCAATCAGCTCAACGAAGAGGAACGGCAACAATTTTCGAAAAATTGCCATTCGCCAAGTTGACAATTTCTGCTGAGCAATTCAATCTATCCAACCAAATAATTTGGTTTTTGATGAAGTCACAGGTTGAGGTGGATGATTCTGAAGACCTATGGATGATAATAAAAAAATCCAATACGGTTCTCGCAAATGGAATTCTCTATATTAACAGGGCTGAAATCTGGAACACCACCTACAATAAATCTGAACCAGAATTTCCTGACAGAACACTTCCTTGGGAAAACAAAAATCACACTTCGGGAAGCAATCGATAAATTCTCTGATATGCCCGCTCCGTCAACCGGATGTAATCTAGAAAATTGAAGTTAGTCATCGTGTTATTTATTGCAGGTGTACTGAAACAGCGAACTACACGATGATCAGTACTGATAGAGAAAGAATTTCTCTATCTAGTGAGTGATTTAGACACGTTTAACAGTTACCCATGGGTAACCGTCGGATATAGAGAAGTTCTTTCATCGATGAAGAGAAATATTCAATCAAATAGGTAAGCTGTCGCCAACAAGGGAGGCAAAAGACCTTTGACGTTGACTTTCGGAGCCTTCGTACATCCTCTTCAGGTTTATTTTACAGGATACATATATAATAGTCGCGTTACTTTGCACATCATGTTTTCTAAATCTTTATATTGAACCAGATTTAACAAGGTATTGACAGATGTTTTTACTTTGCTTAAAACATGTTATGTCTTATGAATGCATCCCTGGAATAGCATGTAAGTTTGCTAGAAGAACTGAAAATCCGGAATTCAATCCGAGGATGTGTTTATGGAAAAGCAACGATTGGAATGCCAAAATGCACCAAGGATGGAGCAGATTATTGAAGCAGTGGGCGAAACAGAGATAATCAGCAATCTGCTACAACCAACTGCAGAAGAACTGGCTGAGTCGTTTTTCCGTGAAAGCCAATTTCTAGCAAATAACATCAACTTACAGATACACAGTCTCTGCTTATGTGAGACAAGGTTGTACAGTGTGCTAGATGTCGTTACAAAATGCAGAATCTCCGGGCATCAAATCATTATCAGATGAGAGTGAAAGTTCTTATCAACATTCCAGCACTTCGGATTCATCATCGGCCCCAGATAATCGTAGTGACCCGCCAGCTTTGGAGATAAGAACAAAGAAGAGGCACGAAATCGCCAATATGAATACATCAAATATGGAATTAAGAAAAAATATAAGGCATGAAATCTCAGAGATTAACTCAGCAACCGACACAAACGAACAGCCTATTGAACCCGAGAAGTCTCGAAAAGAAACTGATGAGAGGGAGAAAGCATCAGAGCCACCGAACACAACTAACGACTCGTCGAAGAACTTGGAATTCTGGAGAGTGATGGTGATGACATTCAGCATGACGAACCAAGGAACGAAACCAAGGCAGAAATGTCGCAAGAAATGAGAGGTGATAAACGGAACTGCAACAGTCAAGCTGATGATTCACAAGAAAAGACCGAAGAGTTGCCTTCTACGGACAATGATGGGGAAATACAAAACCCGTACGTACCTTCAGAAAACAGAAGAGTTGCCTTCTATGGACAATGACTTTGTCTAAGCGAATACAGGTACAAGAGACGAATAGTTATGACATAATGCAATTACGTTATGACAAAATATGTTATATAACCGTCAATATTATGTTATACTTGCAGGTGCAGAACAAGTGGAACATGGGCACTCTCAGCCAGTTAAGGAAGGAACACTTTTGGAAAGCATGCAATTACATGTTTCCGAAGTCCTAGCTAGAGTAAATGATGTGACGTACAACGTTGATTGGAATTCAGAGCAGACAAACCAAATGAAAAACATACTGAAGCTGCTCTGCATCACTTCAGTGAGAGATTGACCAACATCGAGGCTGCTGAAGGAATTCATATGCAGTGAGAATGGCTAGGACAGGAACTGAAGCCATTAGAGTCTATGATCAACATCATACAAAAAAAGATCGACCACATAAATGCCAAGGTTGATATGCAAGGTATGCACCGGTGAATTTGATAAGAACTTAACGTTCATAAATTAATTAATTAAATTTTTATAGCAGCAGCGTCTTCAGTACGTGGCAACAACAGTTCTGCAACAAGGGCTGCAACCGATGAAATTCCAGCTCGAGTGCCTTACTTCTCCCCGAAGATTGACGAACATATACTATACAAGCTGTAGATGTGGCCAAAAGCTGAAAGAATGATAAGGACGATGAACCCAAACGACTGCAGAGAAAGTCTCCAAGGAGGAACTCTTCGCCAACTATTCTTTAACGAACTCAAGGCAGAAAAAAGGCAACTACACGATGCTGTAAGAAATTTTATTCGATATAAATATATACTATTACATAAGAAACTGTACAGAATATATATAGTAAACATTAATGGGAATCATCTCACATATTGCAACATATAGATGAATGCCTGCGAGGTTTCGTTCAGATGCAGCATCTGTGCAAGGCTGCTATCAAAGTCATTGCTTTCGCAAATACAGATTTCAGCCTATTCCTCACAAGGAGTGCATTCGGTGATGGAAAGTTGAATCACCAATTCCTCGCAAACAGATTTCATTCCTTACGTTCTGGGCAAATTTACAGAATGGCCATCATGCAGCTGGTTAAAAGCTAAGGCTATAGTATTCCCGGTGAAAATTGATCAGAGACATTGGGTGCTTTGCTTTGCTTCCCCAGCTGCAAAAATCATTGTGGTCTTGGATTCAGACACAACATCGGATGAGGACCTGCGGAAGACAAGAGAAGCCTTGGGTGATGCGCCATTAATCATACCGTATGTACTGCAAAGGATAGGCGTAAAAGACTGTGGAGAGCAATCTGTCATAAAAAGGGATAGAAATATTCTGCAACAGTTTAACAGGTAACATAATTGTCTATACATAATATAATTGAGTGTTACATTTAATTCTTGCATATGACATTTTCCAATTTTATGCATGTGCTCTTAAAGCGGAGACGGCGGAATACATGTGCTAGGGAATGCGTTTGCATCATTTGTTCGAAACGACAAGCTCCATAGGATATTGCCATCATACGTTGATGAATTCAGGAAATATCTAACGGCTTCCGTATTTCTCCAATACTGGCATTGGCCGCCACAGAATGAAGATTAGTAGTTGCTGCCTTTCTACTTCGTTTATAATGCATGACAGACACATTGATGCAGAATTGTGTAATGACTTTTATAATTTTCAATTAATCGTACTTCCCTCCCCAGAATGACAATTACTGATTATTAACTTTGTATTTTTTTCAAAAGCATGGGAGAATCATTGTTGCAATTGAAAACATGTACATATGTTACAGCATCTCATTTCATATTTCTCCATGATGCACTATCAAATTGCACCTACTGACCATTTTATTAGAAATTAAAATAGATAGTAATTATGACTACGATCGGACAGATTACCGTTTTTTTATTTTTCAAATGTTATTGTTCCAAAAAGGGAATCGGCCCATAATTTACACTACTGAATGAACATAACTGAATAAGTAACTTTTGCATAATGCACTACCGAATTGCACACTAATGACCATTTTATTGTGGTTGTCCCTTTTATCGTTAATGTACATATATTACGACATATATTACCAAAAGAATATAACATACTACAGCATCACATTTCAAAGTACTCAAGAACAGTTGCACGTCATCCTCAAGTGAATAAGCTTAACATCTCAAACTGCACTACCGACTTCCACACTACTGACCATCTTATTTTTCAAATGTATTGTTCAAAGTAGGAAAAATGTTGAAAATATTGTCAACTGAATAAATGTTAGTCGTAATCTTCATAAGCATGTAAATTGATAAGCATGTCAGGAACAATTGCACATCAAACTAAACTGAATAAGTTTTAACTTTTGCATAATGCACTACCGACTTGCACACTACTGACCATTTTATTTTTCAAATGTTATTGTTCGAAATAGGAAAAAAGTTGTAAATATTGTTGACGCGTCAAGCAACGATTAGGTGCAGTGTAATAAGATGCTATGCTATATTTTGCACGACTGCGAATCAAACAATCGTGTAATTACAAGAGATGGCCTATTCTGCACGGCTGGTATACAGTAGTGCAAACGTAAAGTATGATATCGACAACTGCAGTACAGTAGTGCAGAAATCTGTTCAGTCGCACGGTTTCAGATCATTCATTAATGACCTATATTTATCAATCCAATAACATTCACGAAACGCACGAATCGATTTTAGCAAATTACACTGCTAAAATTAACAAGACTAAACGTATTACATTTACACTTCCTCTAGACATAACTACATTACAAGACTCACTATATTACTGTTACACTTAATCTAGACATAACTACGTTATTAATCATCTAGACACTACTGAATTTAACACGACAGAGTGGATTAATATAACCGTTCAGTAATTACTCTGTAATCATGATAATCATTGGACTCAAAAGATGCATCGATCTATTACTTAAACAATATAACCGCTCACTAATTATTGCATAATTATGATGACCATTGAATGAAAAGACACATTGAAATATTATCTAAACAATAATCATCTAGACACTACTGAATTTAACACGACAGAGTGGATTAATATAACCGTTCAGTAATAACAAAGCAAACCGATACATTCTACTGAGAAGTTATGAGTAAGGAATAGTGTCTTTTCAGTTCCTTAACATCGACTTATACTATATATAAATCAAATCATTTTCATAATTTTACCACCATTACATACACAAAAAAACAAAAAAAAATGGTTCCATAAAATGATGAATCAAATAAGAGATTATTTAGACAGCATTGTTGCCGGACTTCATCAGAAAGCTAGAGAATTTGTTGATCGTATAGAACGTAAGGTAGATGGCTATGTCCAATATGTTACTGAAAGGTTCGACGATCTGACAGTGAAGATTAACGAAAATTACCCAGAAATTGATTTGAGGCTATCGCGTATAGAGCAAACAGTTGGTATTTTCAAACATTATTTAGCAAAATTGAACACATTGTTACTACTTATAATTCCACGTCCGATTTTTTTACAGGAAAGAGAAGCCCTACACCTGACGGAGAACGGAAGGGAACATTCACAACTAACATCCCTTCAACTAAGGAGACGAAACTGCTGGCAAAAAGAAAGCACTCTAATATTTCCAGTCAGCCAAGAGACGATCCATTAGAAAAACGATCTAAGACAAAAAATGCAGGCACGTTTCGGGGACGCCGTTTGAGTCCAAAAAACGTCCCGGTAGAGAAAACTCTTGCGATGCATGTCAACAAGATGTCAAATTCTTCCCGCGTGTATCGGCGACAATAGAAACAATGAACGATAGATTTTGTTGGTACGCTATTAGCAGAAGAACGCGGCAAAGAATTCTTCAAAAACCTTATGACGAAGGGAAGTTGGCTACATGATGAGGTACAATAGTTAATCATCTTTCACGTTAATTTTTTGTCCACATATTCTTCTTATGTATTCTATTCTCCAACAGTACATAGATGTATGCTTAAGAGGATTTATGAGAAGTAATCACATGCAAGTTCCCCAAAGTCAAGGGTTTCTTTTATGCCTACAACGTTCAACCAAATAGTTGCAGCAGAGTATATGAGCGATGACGTATGGACCTATCTGTCATTCGACCATATGTACTAGGAATTGTTGAGGATTGGCCGTCTCTGGGACGAAACAGATCTTATAGTTATCCAAGTCAACATAAATCAATGTCACTGGATACTGTGCATTATTGATTATAAAAAGCAGTCAATAATAGTACATGACTCTGAACCTTCGATTGATAGGGATATGAGATTCTTTGAAGAGGCATTTCTAAAGCACGACTTATGATCCCATATATTCTTGGAGATTTGCACATAACTGACTCAATCGTGGACTTCAATGTTTTTAGAGATCCTAACTTCCCCCCATCAGACTATAAGGTAATGCAAAACCCTGACACTATTTACTTTGTAGAATAACGATTTCTTACGTAAATTGTTTGTATTTTCCTGTATGAATCAGTGGCGAATGTGGAGTATACGTGCTGCAATCAGAATTTTAATTCATGTTTGCTGAAGATGACGTGTACATGTTTTACCATAACTGATCCATGAATTTAGACAGTTCCTCGCCGTAGCAGTGTTTTTCAATATTTGGTCTTAGCTACTTCGATGTTAAATAAGTTATTATTGCTGCACTGAATAGTAATTCCGCTTTTTAATCACATATCTTTTACCATAACATCCACAACTAACATCCCTTCAACTAAGGAGTCGAAACTGCTGGCAAAAAGAAATCACTCTAATATTTCCATTCAGCCAAGAGAGAATCCGTTAGAAAAACAGAAATGTTGGAGGGACGCCGTTTGATTTCAAAAAGCGTCCCGGTGGAGAAAACTCTTGCGATGCATGTCAACAACTTTCGTAAACAATTTAAACTGTTCACCATAATCTGACAATTTAAGCCATTTAAAATCGAAGAATCCCTTAAGTCAAGCTGAAGTCATACAAGGCCCTTGGTAGTGCAAACATTGGTCGTGCAAAACCTCTGTAGTGCAAACATCGGCAGTGCAAAATCTCAGGTGCAAAAATCGCATAATTTCTGAAATACAATATTCTGCATCAGTAAAATAACTCAATCCAACAAATAGACCCGTGCAACGCACGGGCTTGCACTAGTTAATAGAAAAAACATATCTTCATAAAAAAATAATCTTCTCTCTGGACACTTAACATATCGATTAGAACTTTCTTGTTTAAGATATAAATACTATAGGAAGTGTTTTTATGAGAAGAATACCTACGGCAAGATTGAACTTATGATTCAGTCCCCCAGGATTTAAAACATAACAAACAAAAACAAAATTAGCAACAAATTACAGTTCATAACAAGTACACTAGCTAATTGTTTTTATACTTACATAAATTGTATAATTAAATTGAATAAACAAGCATTGTTTAGAAATATTCGATTAAATTTGTATTTTTACCATTACTTTCTTTTTTTGTCGAACGATTGTTCCATTAATAACAACAAAAGATACAAACTAAATAACTCGAGGGTTGTTCTGCTAACACTGAACCATCCAAAAAAGACAGCTCTCATCAAGAGATAAACAACCACAACAAAACCAAGAAAAAAACAATCCCAAAAGAAACTAAGATTTAAGATTAGTCAAAAGAACTAAAGAGAGCCATTTCCCCTCTCCAATAAGAAAAAGCAAACACAGTATGTCAAACGGATAAATGGCAATCGAATAGAACCTACCAAAATCCTAACGATTGTTATCCCAACAATCAAGGACTATACTCGACAATTAGGGATTATCGCACTTATTGTATAACCTTTTACCTTTCATATATTGTTCTCTCATTATAAAGAGGATGTAATCATTGTACTGTAGTAGGAGATATACGATCAATTTTATTTTCTTCATCAGAGTTTATATGGTATCAGAGCCACAATACAATCTCGTCATACGATTCTCGTGAAGAATTTCTTTGAGAAATTCTATGTTTTTGTTTTCTCATCCTTTTGAGGATCTATTCGAAACCTTTGAATATTTGACATGGATTCAAACAAATTTGAAGCTTTATCTGTCAAATTTAATGGCAGAAATTATGCCATTTGGGAATTTTAGTTTCAAGGTTTTGTGGATGGAAAGGGATATTCTGGAATTCTTGATGGAACGGAGAAATCAGAAGGTGATGAGAAGAAGAAGGCCAACTGGAAGGCAAAGAACGCGCAGATTATTTCTTGGATGATCAATTCAGTTGAACTGATATTGCATTAAGCCTTCGGTCATTCGACACCGCTGCTAGTATGTGGGATCATCTCAAAGGAGTTTATTCTCAAGTGAACAAATCTAGGCAATTCGAGCTCGAATTTGAGAGAGCAATATTAGTCAAGAAGACAGGGATATCCGTAGCTTTTATACTGAAATACTGAAAATGTGGACAGAACAAGACATGATTTCCTCATCTACGATTTCGGCTACAGAATTTGCTGAAATTAAGAAAGAACGAGATCGTGGAAGGGTGATGCAGTTCCTTATGAAGCTTAGGCCTGAATTTGAAACTAGCAGGGGAGCACTACTCAATCGTGGAGGCTTGACGATGGAGTCTGCGTTGGGAGAACTCATTCGTGATGAAACACGCTTAAAAACACAAGCATAGCTCGACACCAAAACAGATTCCACAGAGCTTAACAACACAAGCACAGCTCGACAAGAAAACAGATTCCACAGACTCAGTATTCTTACCTCATCACGTGGAAGATGTTATTCAAAGCCAAGACATGCAAGCAAAGAAGAAGTTCGGTGCAGACACTGCAATGAGTCGGGGCATATACAATCTCAGGAAAAGAAATTCGTGTAATTATTGTAAGACCAGGCCATATCATTCTAGACTGCAAACTATTGAAAACAAAACAATTGCCTTCCTAGTACTCTCTATGTTCCCCGATTAATAACCAATTCGATATATGTTGGTCAACTTATCGGTAATAATTGTTTAGTTAATTTTTCGCCTAATGGTTGTGATGTACATGATCTTCACACGGTCCAAGTGATAATGAAGAGCCAAAACGGGGACGTTAATTTCACCTTAGTATAAATAATAAAAAGAGTGATCCTTTATGTTTTTCTGTCACTTCGTCGTCTTCCACTGAATGCGAAAAAGTACTTGGAATCTTTGGCATCGTCTTTTAGGTCACCCACATGTTAGACTTGTAGAGTATCTGTTTAAATCTGATCTGCGTCATGTTAAGTTGTAAGAATAATGAATTTCATCATTTTGTGTTCTTTGCAAATATAGTAAATTACCGTTTTCTTCCAGTAATACTAAAGTTGATGCTCCTATTGACCTTATCCATAGTGATTTATGGGGACCTTCTCCTGTTTTGTCCAGAATTGGATTCAGTTCTTTTTATTGATCGTTTTACACGTTTTACTTGGGTATATTTTTTACGTACTAAATCTAAACTAATAAATATTGCTAGAAATTTTGTTTCTATGATCAAAACACAATTTGGAAAAGCTGTCAAATTTTCGGTCAGATCCAGGTGGAGAGTTTAGTTCCTTGGCAATAAAACAATTTTTAAATGAGAAAGGACTTTTAACTCAACAATCTTGTCTCGGTACTCCTGAACAAAATGGTGTGGTGGAACTCAAAAATCATCACGTGTAGAAATTGCCCGAACTCACTTGATTGAATCGTCTGTTCCATCTAACTTTTGGGTTGAAGATATTCATACGGCTGTCCATCTTATAAATCGGCAGACTACTACCCATTCTCCTTTTTTTTGGTCTTAATAAATCACCTAATTACATTGGTGTTCGTGTTTTTATTGGTATAAATTGTCCGCTAAGGCTAGAAAATGTGTTTTTATTGGTTACACCGATAAACAAAAAGGTTATATGTGTTACCATCTGGAAGGTCATCATATTCGATATCCCGTAATGTCATTTTTTTAAAATATATATTATTCTGTTTCATCTTATATTCACGACTTTATATAATTTTTTGGATCATCAAAATTCTGATTTACCTATATATATTCACGACTCAGCGACTATTATGTCGCCTCATGATCAAGAGGCTCAAGGTAACGTTACTAACATACCAAGTGGTATAACAGCACCACCTATATTGCCTTCTTCCAAACGATCTCATCGTGCAAACTTCGGTAAGCCACCTGACCGGTTAACACTTTTCAAAATTTAAATTCAGTTGAAATTCCTACCACATATAAGCAGGCAATAGAATAAGCATGTTGGAAACGTGCAATGGATGAGGAAATTGAAGCCTTGCCGGAGAATCATACTTGGGATATAGTCTCGCTGCTTCAAATACTTCGATAATCGGTAACAAATGGTGTACACAATTAATGTCAAGTCAGATGGAACTCTAGATCGATACAAAGCTCGTCTAGTTGCTCAAGGATACAAACATGAATATGGGATAGATTACGAAGAAACGTTTGCTCCTGCCGCTAAGATGACTACGGTTCGAACTCTTCTTGCTATTGCATCATGCAAACAATGGCCATTGTATCAATTAGATGTCAAGAATTCATTTCTCCACGGACATTTGAAGGAGTCAGTTTACATGGAGTGTCCTCCCGGCTATTCTCTAGGTGATTCAAATTTGGTTTGCAACTTAACAAATCTCTTTACGGTCCAGGCGCCACGAGCATGGTTTGAATATATCATTTGTTGTACAGGTTGTTAGTCAGTTCGTGTCTCAGCCACAACGCCATCATCTATCGGCGCTCCATCGGATTATTCGTTATCTCAAAGGCACTAGTCATCGTGGGCTGTTTTTCCGGCCAACATCGGTCTTCATCTTAAGTCATTTTCTGATGCTGATTATGCCGGGTGCGATACTCGTCACTTTAAGACTGGTTGGTGTGTTTCTAGGAGCTTCAGCAGTTTCGTGGAAGTGTAAGAAACAAGAGAGGCCATCCATATCTTTAACTGAAGCAGAATACCGATCTATGTCTTCTGTTAGTTCGGAACTTGTATGGCTTCGGCGTCTTCTTCTTGAGCTTGATGTGCCTTGTGAGGGACCTATTGCTCTTTTTGATGATAATAGAAGTGCGATCAGCATCGCCACAAATCCCGTTCATCATGAACGTACCAAACACATCGAGGTTGATTGTCATTACATCCGAGAGTTGGTTCAGGATAAAATCCTTCGCCTCATTCATGTCCATCAAGGGATCAAATTGCTGACTTATTCACGAAACCCATGTCGTTTGGACGCCATGAGTATCTCCTAAGCAAATTGATGCTTGTTGACAACCATCATCAATTTGAGGGGGGATGTCAGACGGATAAATGCCAATCGAATAAGACCTACCAAAATCCTAACGGTTGTTATCCCAACAATCAAGAACTATATCCTGTAGGGACTATCACATTTATTGTATAATCTTTACCTTCCATATATTGTTCTCTCATTGTATATAAAGAGGATGTAATAAATGTATTGTAGTAAGAGATACATGACAATTTTATTTTAGTTATCATAGTTTATACAATACAGCTCCCTTCACTTTCTTCCGTTAATGGAGGTTGAAAGAGGTAAACCCATGTTTTCCTTCTTTGCTTTTGTTTCTTTTTTAATTTTTGTCTTTCTACTCTTGTGGGGGCCATTTTCTTCCCTTGTGGAAGGCTTTCTCCTTTGTGAGACTTCCTTCCTCTTCTTGAAGCTTGTTCTCTTTTATGGGACTTTCCTCCCTCTTTGCTCTTTCCTCATAGACCTCAAATTTTCTTGTTTGGAATACTTTCATTCAATTGTTGGTGTTAGGATTCCTTCGGATAATTTGGAGTTTTTTCAGGATTGAGGAACTAATCGAAGGGACACAGTCTTCAACCAAAAAAGTAGCTGCCTCGTGTTGTTTCCACTATTCATCAGTGAAAATAACGTAGTCTATACAGATCTAGATTTACTAGCCATCGTCATCATAGAGTTTAAAGTTCATTTTTGTACTAGAAGTTATGTTTTCCTGTTGAGTATTTGAGTAGTGTTACAATTTGGTTTGTTAGATTCTTGATTTTAGCTGGTTTGTTTGCTCGTTCGGTGGGCCTTTGTTTTTAGTTTGGGCATTGTTGCTGGAAAGACCTTTTGGATTGTTTAACTCATGTATCTTTTTTTATATATAAACGAGACATAACGATACTGTTTCAAAAGAAAAGAAACCAGTAAAAGCAAAAAAAAAAAAATTAAACACGAAAACAACGCAAAAAAAGCACATCACCATCATAAAAAGGAAAAAAAGAAAAGGAACCAGCGAAAGCAAAACCAAAACAAAAAATATTTGTTAATTTGTTAGTTTTTATTTTCTCTAATTTTTTTAATTTTTTTGGGATTTTTTCTCTTTAATGTTTAATTTATTAGTTTAGTATTTTCCTTCTCTTTTTCCTTTTCATTTGAATTTGACTTATTATTTCTATATTTTATTATTTATTTTTATTTAATTTAATTTATTAGTAATTTTCTTTTTTTTTTTAGTTTTTATTTTTGAATTTTGTCGTTAATGATCTCCATGTGCAACGCACGTGACGCATTCCGTCCAAATTGACGCTCGGACTGACGACTGACAATTTGGTTCATTTTTGATAATCGAGGACTAAATTGGTTCCCACGAAACATCGACGACTAAATTGATTTAGAAGGTAAACATTGGGGACGATTGTAAGCTTTTGCCCAATTAATTACCAACACTAGTTTTCTTATGGGGCATTTTCATTTCAGGCCCTCCCATAATTATCATTTAGGATTCAGACCCTCTTGGGAAAAAATTAGTTTTAAGGACTCATTTTCTGCAGTACGATTTCATTGCTCTTACATACCAGAATGTTGAAATTCCTTACCACAAAATCATAATCCGGTACCAGTTTATGATCATCTGATACCAGTTTATTTTCTGCGGTACCACTTCATTGCTCTTACATACCAGTATGTTGAAAGTTTGTAACACAAAACGATCATTCTATACCAGTACATCTATCTTTCATACCACTTTTTTACACCACACAAAATGGGTCCTTTAACCTAAAAATTCTCAAACAGGGCCTGAATTCGAAATCAAACCCTTAATGGGCCCGATTTCGAATTGACCCTTTTGTTATCTACACTTGACTCGCTTATAGCCGTGGGCGTCTTCTTTGTTAGGTGGAGTTATTTTTGGTGGATATACATTACATTAATGATCAAGATACCTCGTAAAAACTGTTCTATTTAGGTTTTTATTTTTATTTTTGTTGTTTCTCTCGTCACAGCATTAAATCTTGAAGTTGTAGGCTTGTTAGCTTTACTTGCATGTGGGCGATTTGCCTTGACTTTGGTCTGGTTTCCTCTTTTAAGTTATTTTTATAGAGGAAAAATGATGTTATTTCTGGTGCTCACCTTATATGGGCACCTGTTGATTTGGCACCGATTCGTGTCCATGTCAATAACCACCATCGACATTTGAGGTTATGTCGGTTTAATTAACACCTCTTAGGTGCCATTGATCAACATCTCGAATGTTGATGTGGCTTGTTTTGATATATTTCATTAATACGTAACATGTGTTATTAAGGCGTTAATATGCCACTCATCCGAGATGTTGATCAATGACACATAAGAAGTAGTGTTATTAAAACATAACCTCAAACGTCGATGGGGTTGTTGACATGACACGAATCGGTGCCAAACAACATATGCCCACATAAGGTGAACGCCACAAAATTCCTCAAACTTATTTATAATTATATTGGAGGACATTGAAATCTATGGAAAACAGATAATTATTTTGTTATAACAAATGAGCTTGAAAACGATTACCACGAGGTGCTTTCTAGTTACTAGTATATTAAGCACACTCGAATGCGTGTGCTCGATTCATATGTATAGTTTTATTTAAAGTTAAAGAAGAATTGATATTTAATATATGATATTATGATTAAATTCTAAATGTATGTTTTGAAAAATGTAAACTAAAAAATTAATTTTTAGAATCAATTAAAAAAGGACTAAATTCTTAATTTTACATCAAAATTGACACACCAAATTGGGAGAGTAGTTACTCTAACGTGCTCTCCCTTAATAAAATAGATATATAATTTGTGTTATTGAAATAGTTTTCTTGAAATAATTTTTAAATAGCATATAAATAATAGTTTTTTATTTATTTCAAATATTGATACGGCCCAGAAATTAAGTTGGCTGAAAAAAGAAATTAGAATAGAAAATAGGCCCAAGAAGGGGGCCCCATTAAAATGGGGCATTCTAGTACCAGTTGGGAGCAACGGGGATCTCAGAGAACAGCTAGTAACCTCCGGGCAAAACGAAGGTTCCTGGGTACATTAATGAAAGAAAAGACTGTGTAAGTGGAAGAAGAGGCGGGAAAGCACGTGTCAAATAGAGATTGGGTCGTGCCACTGTAGTGGCTGCTCAGGATGTGACTGCTGTGGAAAAGCTGCTCTGACAAAGCTATCTGTCACTGTACATCGTCCCAGGACGTCATTCCCCCAGGAAATCCGGGATGTAACCTCTTCTAGCCTCAGGAAGCTCCTATAAAAGCATCACTTGGCGATTGTGGCAGCCCCGCCTTCCACCACTATTTCTTAACTAGTCTACGTGACTAATGTCGTAATAAAGAAATACGTCGTATGAAATTTCGTATAAAATTTTTCCTTTTATAAAAAGGAATCGTAACGGTTCCTACAAAATCATCGTTGGGTCCTATTTACATAGGAAAGCGCGCATGTGGGTCAAAAGAAATCTATCTACTGGGCCTCCACGAGGTCGCATCCATGCACACACTTCCATCTCAAAAGCCCCCGGAAGCTTCAAAAGTTGGCCTCGCCGTGAAAATGATCACGTACCGTGATCGCGGGGTCCTACAACACATAAAAACGTGGAATGAGCTTATAAAGCTCAGTAAGTGAAAATCATGCATGCAATGCACGTGACCTAAATAGCGAAGGCATCCGTGCCAATGCTATCTACTTCTCACATTCTTCCTGACCTTTCTCACATTCTTCTTGACCTTTCATAACATATTTGGGCTCCTTCGGCTTTCAATCTTACTATGCACCATATAGAGTTCGAACCCCTAAGGGTTGAATAAGTGACAGTGCACACACTGGGAGGCTAAACCCGAATACTCAATCTGTGCTTATCCCTATGGTGCCTTTCAATCCCAATGCAGTCCCATTGAGAGGCTAACAGTGCCTTTTAATCCCAATGCGATCCACACTGAGAGGCTACCAGTGCCTTTCAATCCCAATGTGATGCACACTGAGAGGCTACTAGTGCCTTTCAATCCCAATGCAGTCCCATTGAGTGGCTAACAATGCCTTTCAATCCCAATGTGGTCCCATTGAGAGGCTAACCCGGGCACACAAATTTTGTTTAACTCTAAGGCGCCTTTCCATCCCAATGAGGTCTGACACGCGGGCGCTTCTCGCTGGTAGCTTACTACGAGGTCGCCAACACTCGAGGCTCCCTCGGTGCCGCTCATACCCTCGAGTCGCATCCTCCAGGTTGCATCTCCCGCTACGGGGTATTCCCCCTACCTTTCGTGAATCAGGTAATTCGGCTTCGTGAATCGCCGTGGTAGCATAGAAGAGCCGTGACTCATCATGGAGTCGACACAAATGCCTATATCGGCAAATATACATCGCTCTCAAGCGATCTTATACTCATGCACGCTATTTCCCTGACTCTCATACTAGTCGTGCGTGCACATGCTCATGCCATGAATATGCGTGCCATGTTCATATAATAATTTTCATCACATCAAATCATGTAAGTCACATAAGCAAGTAGTCGCATAAAATCATAAGAACACATAACACATAATTTCATGCACATAAAAATTATGTGTTGTAGTTGCGATTTCCACTTACCTGGTATCCTTAGCTATATCGTACTGTAAATCGCTAACCTTCAAACCCTAAGTATCAAAATATACAAAATTAGGATTTGTTAGTCTATTTACAATTTCACTAAAGTGGCTTAATTTAAAAACCCTAGTTATTTATGAGTTTTGGAATTTCCTTCAGACATGGTTCTCGAGGCTGATCATATAACATATAATAAATATTTCAAAGTCGATCTCGACAAGGATCTCGAAGGCTATATTCGACATGGTGTATGCATAAATCTCGAATTGCATGTAAGTTAGATTTCGACATAAGAGTTCGACATTTAATACTATACAAGGACCTCGATATAAGACATGAGTTAGACATAGTTTTCGACTCCTAAACCTGCACAATTTCGAGTTAACTTTCAGAACTAATCTCGACATGGAGTTCAAATGAATGTCGAGCTCTTACCTCAATTGTCGAGATACTATAGAATAATGTGAGATCATTATATAGACTTTTGAAGTCAATATCACAAACGAATTTCGAGGTTCATATACATGAATAGGTCTCGACATAATTTAAGATGGATCTCGAGCTGCTTTAACGAATATTTCGAGTTTTTATTTCGACCATATACCATATACAATTTCGAGGCATATCTCGACATTGTAGCAAAATGTCGAGATGTTACACAATAATTTCGACATTGGAAGATGTCGAGGTTACATACTGGAATTATAACAAAATGTCGACACCAATTTTCAAGATAGATCTCGAGATTTTAATCTAGAAAAATCATATCATCACTTGCGACTTTCGATCAAAACCCATCCTTTCAAGAACAGTCTAAGTATCATATGAACTTCAAATATTTCTCATAAAACCCTAGAAATCATATCGTCCCAAAAACATCTTTTTGGTATGAAATCATCCGACCTTTCGATTAAAACCCTAAAATTAATATTTCATGCTTTACTTCTTCAAAGTATGAGATTACGATAACACATATCAGATCATTAATTTAGCAAATAATCACTCCTACTAGCTCGTGCTCTATAAGACGTGATATTAGTACTGCATATACTAAATCATGAATTTAAATATACACACTACGATAGAAGTTCGTACCTTTCCTAGTTTACTTCGATAAGTTCTTAGTCCTTTCTAGTTCTGAGTTTTCGATGCTTTGGTGTTAATAAATTGAAGTTTTCATGTCTTATCTTATCCCTAAGTTGACGTGTGTTATTAAACAAATGACATCAACTTCTTTTTGGTTAGTTCTTATCTCATATGGTATATTATTTCATTATATTAAATACCTTTCTTTGTATCTAAGGAATCGAATCCCAATGTTTCGATATCTGATTGTTTGGAACTCTTATAATTTCGACATTCTTCCAATATTGATTTCGAGATTTAAGGTTTCGAGTTCTTAAAGATCTCGAGCTTCTAAGGTTTTGACACTTAAAAGATTTATGGGTTTCATTATTTTGGCTTCGAGGATTTCGACATCCTAGGACTTTAAATTCAAAGTCTACCTTCCCATTCGTACATGTCATGTTAACGTATAGCATGAAATCAGTTAGGCACATAAGCAAGTAGTCGCATAAAATCATAGAATATGTTCCATGCAGTCCTGTAAGTCCTAATTCGTAACACATATCACACATCGAGTTTAAAACAATTATGTATTATCGGAATTTCACCCAAAGTTCCAATTTCCTTATTTAATAATTTCACAGTCTCTAATTAAATATTCTCCCCCACAAATTTTATTGTAAATCCTGTAATTAAATTTTACGGGTATTACATCCTCCCCCTTAAAAGAATTTCGCCCCCGAAATTCCGTCAGCTGGAATAATTTCGGGTGACAATTGGTAGGGAGTTGAATTAGCTTGGTTAGGTGATAGAAATTCACCCTAGGAAATTATCAAGGAATCTCAAATAATTTTCCGAGGATCGAAAGGAATAGAATCCTGGTGAAGTAAACATGAAGATTGTTCCAGTTAGTGGAACCTGTACTACCTCGAAGAGCTAACGAGAATAATTATAAACTTAGGCAGAAATCGAAGATCCTAAGTACCCATCACGCTTCCGCTGCGCAACTCTGATATCGAACAAATACGTTTCTTAGGGTGAGCAAAAGATTAGGGCATAGGAATATACCCCGGTATTATTGGTTTCAGGAAAACAGCAAAAGATTTCGGCTTCCTATTTCGAACGCCTATCTACTACGATCACGACTCAGGTCGACACTCGAACTGGTATCAACCAAGTCGGCTAAAAGAATTCCCGAGTCTTACCACATAAGTGGTGAATATAAAAGAGTGTGGTTCCTAAGTCCACTAATCATGCATGTTGAGGTTTAATCTGTTAGAAGGGTACCTTCCATCTCGGACTGATTGTTTTCAGCCTCTCCCGCTGTAAGCATGTATACCCGAGCGGGTGCTGTCGGCGGCTTGGCCCGGTTCGTTCCCTGACTTCCAGATGCATTTCCCGGGCAGGCTACGGAGTAGTGGCCTGTCTGGCCACATTTAAAGCAGGTGGAGTTTTGGGAGAAACAGACGCCAAGATGACGTCGTGCACATTTTGGGCATACGGGTGCATTAGGTTGTGGTCTTCCTTGATTCGGATTTGGTTGTTGAGGTGGTCCGGGTCGATTTTGAAAGTTGGGTTTCACATTCTTAGGAACGAACGGTTTCTTCAGGTTGTTTCTGTCCTCTTTAGATCCTTGTTCGAACTTCCTTTTTGCTTCATGTGCTCGTACAATTCGGATTTCGGCTTGCTCAGCCATCAGGGCTCGTTCCGCCATTAGGGCATAAGTAACCCCTTGGAATCCAGCCATGCCAACATCACGGTAAAGTTCTGGCTTCAAGCCCTCCATAAATCGTTCGATCTTCAGTGCATCTGTGCTCACCATGTGAGCAGCAAATCGGGAAAGCTGTTCGAATTTCCTAATATACTCCGCCACCGTCATTGTTCCCTAGCGGAGATTGATGAACTCGTTCATCCTCTGGGCTCGAACGGGAGCAGTAAAATACTTATTTCGGAAGAGTTCTTTGAAACGCTCCCAGGTCATTGTTATCATCTTCGAGAGTTAGGATCGTGTCCCACCAGTGGCCGGCGCTTCCCCTTAATAGGTACCCAGCACACAAGGCTTTTTCGGTTTCAGGGGTACGGCTATGCTGGAACATAGTTTCTAGGGTTCGAAGCCAATCCTCAGCCGAGGTTGGGTCAATAGCATCTTCAAAGGTTGGGGGGTTAAGTTTACGAAATCTTTCTCCGCCATTTCGATTCTATCAGCCTGAGAAGATCCGTTGTTTGATTGCCCGCCAGCGTTTTGTTGCTGGATCAATTGCTGGATTTGGGCAGATTGTTGGCGGACTAGTTCCGCGAGTTGGAGGATAGTCTCATCACGACTATCAGTAGAGGCTGCGGGTTCTTTACCTTTATCTGCACCCGCACTATTTTCATTTCTCGTTCTACCCATCGTTCTTCTATCCTAACGTTCCTAAGATCAATAAATCATGTAATACCAGAAATTCGTAAAAACATAAAACTTACAGGCAAGGCCGCTTCCGTGCTTTTGAGTGTGTATACATGGACAGTCTGCAGACCTATATCCTAAGCTCTGATACCACCTGTGGCAGCCCCGCCTTCCACAACTATTTCTTAACTAGTCTACATGACTAATGTCGTAATAACGAAATAAGTCGTATGAAATTTCGTATAAAATTTTTCCTTTTATAAAAAGGAATCGTAACGGTTCCTACAAAATCATCGTTGGGTCCTATTTACATAGGAAAGCGCGCATGCGGGTCAAAAGAAATCTATCTACTGGGCCTCCACGAGGTCGCATCCATGCACACACTTCCATCTCAAAAGCCCCCGGAAGCTTCAAAAGTTGGCCTCGCCGTGAAAATGATCACGTACCGTGATCGCGGGGTCCTACAACACATAAAAACGTGGAATGAGCTTATAAAGCTCAATAAGTGAAAATCATGCATGCAATGCACGTGACCTAAATAGCGAAGGCATCCGCGCCAATGCTATCTACTTCTCACATTCTTCCTGACCTTTCTCACATTCTTGTTGACCTTTCATAACATATTTGGGCTCCTTCGGCTTTCAATCTTACTATGGACCATATAGAGTTCGAACCCCTAAGGGTTGAATAAGTGACAGTGCACACACTGGGAGGCTAAACCCGAGTACTCACTCAATCTGTGCTTATCCCTATGGTGCCTTTCAATCCCAATGCAGTCCCATTGAGAGGCTAACAGTGCCTTTCAATCCCAATGCGATCCACACTGAGAGGCTACTAGTGCCTTTCAATCCCAATGTGATGCACACTGAGAGGCTACTAGTGCCTTTCAATCCCAATGCAGTCCCATTGAGAGGCTAACAATGCCTTTCAATCCCACGGTCCCATTGAGAGGCTAACCCGGGCACACAAATTTTGTTTAACTCTAAGGCGCCTTTCCATCCCAATGCGGTCTGACACGCGGGCGCTTCTCGCTGGTAGCTTACTACGAGGTCGCCAACACTCGAGGCTCCCTCGGTGCCGCTCATACCCTCGAGTCGCAACCTCCAGGTTGCATCTCCCGCTACGGGGTATTCCCCCTACCTTTCGTGAATCAGGTAATTCGGCTTCGTGAATCGCCGTGGTAGCATAGAAGAGCCGTGACTCATCATGGAGTCGACACAAATGCCTATATCGGCAAATATACATCGCTCTCAAGCGATCTTATACTCATGCACGCTATTTCCCCGACTCTCATACTAGTCGTGCGTGCACATGCTCATGCCATGAATATGCGTGCCATGTTCATATAATAATTTTCATCACATCAAATCATGTAAGTCACATAAGCAAGTAGTCGCATAAAATCATAAGAACACATAACACATAATTTCATGCACATAAAAATTATGTGTTGTAGTTGCGATTTCCACTTACCTGGTATCCTTAGCTATATCGTACTGTAAATCGCTAACCTTCAAACCCTAAGTATCAAAATATACAAAATTAGGATTTGTTAGTCTATTTACAATTTCACTAAAGTGGCTTAATTTAAAAACCCTAGTTATTTATGAGTTTTGGAATTTCCTTCAGACATGGTTCTCGAGGCTGATCATATAACATATAATAAATATTTCAAAGTCGATCTCGACAAGGATCTCGAAGGCTATATTTCGACATGGTGTATGCATAAATCTCGAATTGCATGTAAGTTAGATTTCGACATAAGAGTTCGACATTTAATACTATACAAGGACCTCGATATAAGACATGAGTTAGACATAGATTTCGACTCCTAAACCCTGCACAATTTCGAGTTAACTTTCAGAACTAATCTCGACATGGAGTTTAAATGAATGTCGAGCTCTTACCTCAATTGTCGAGATACTATAGAAAATGTCGAGATATTATATAGACTTTTGAAGTCAATATCACAAACGGATTTCGAGGTTCATTACATGAATAGGTGTAATACCCGTAAAATTTAATCACGGGATTTACGACTTAATTAACAGTAAATTAGAAATTTCTTTGAATTAATTAAATAAGAAATTAGGACTTTAAGCGATATGATGTTTTCATACTTTTATGTTCTTATATGACTTATGTGTTCATATGATTTCATGTTTTGCGATTTATAATTTTTATGTTGTTACGAATTATGACTTAAGTGATGAACGTAGGATTAAGGAAATTTTTAAATGAGGAATTAATTATGTGCTACGAAATCTTAAAGCTCGAAATCAAAATATTGGTAGAATGTCAAGTTGATGTCGAAAGCTAGCATGAATGTCGAAATGAGGTTTTAAGATGTCGAGATCTTTACATTGAAATTTGTATATAATACCTCGACATTTTGCTTGAGATGTCGATATCCAGCTCGAAACCCCACCATTAAGTTAGAACAACATGTCGAAATCTGTTTGGCACATATTATGTCGAAATAATCGTTGAGATTTAATTATAATGTTGACTTCATATATTATGTAATGTCTCGAAGTTTCTGCATACCACTAGGTCGAGATTTATGTATGTCGAAATCTTTATGTAGTGTCAAAATGTCGAGACATGTATATATATATATATATATATCGAAATCATTATCTACTGTTAGATATCGAATTTATATAGAACATATCGAGCAACCCAACTTGAGATATCGACATTGTATATTATAATGTTTAAACGGGAAGAGGACCCTCATAAACAACAACACAACTACAAAAAAGAAGGAGAAACCGAGAGAAGTGCCAACCAAGCAATCATAACAGTTCACCTTACGAATCCTAGTTAAGAAAGAATCGCACTCATAACCTTTGTACTTTAGGTGGTCTAATTTTTATACTAACATAATTTAGTAAAACTCATACAATCTTTATGTACCACAGACGGTAGAAATTCTAGTTTAAAGGTTAGATTTCGATTTTATGATAATTGCTGAAATTAGGGTTTCGAACACTAGTTAGACTAATATGGTTGTTTAGATTGATAACTGCTGTGGTTAGAAAGACCTGTAAGATAGGAATCGTACTTAAGGATAAGGAGGCAGCTTAAAATGGGTCTTTATAAGGTTTATAAGACCTTCGAACTGTTCTTGAAAAGAAGGGAGGTTTGATCGATAGGTAGATGATTTTTATAAAATACTTTGAATAGTGATATAATTTTCCAGCTTATAAAACTCGAGAGTTATGTCGACATTTTGCTGTGTTTTCATATAACCTCGACATCTTTAATACAATGTCGAAGTCAGTTCATATCTTATATCGAAATCTTGTTAAAATCTCGAAACCATGCTGATGTTATAAGAATAATATCGAAAGAATAAATGTCGAGCCATTGAAATGTCGAAAGGTATATAGGATATCGAGATTTATGCCACACTAATGTCGAGATTTGTGTTGAAAATAACTATCGACATTTAGTTGTAAGAGCTCGACATCTTAAAGCATATTATTATCATATCTCGATATTTGGTATAAGGGCTCAAGTCCATATCGAGAATCTAGGGCAATAATATTAAATTATAAGTTCAAAGACATTGGTATTTTCACACATAAGCTATGTCGAAATCTAGGTGTATATAATGTCAACGTATGTATATCGAGGTTATTGTATTTAGTTAAAACTCGAAGTCCAATGCAACTTTGATGTCGAGATCTTGGTATAGTTTAAATATCGAACTTAGTAAATAATATCGAGATCCATCATGTAATTTATATCGAGATTTATACAATGTCGAGGTCATAATCATGCCGAAATTTATATTAATAGTACTTCTTAGGTTAGGTTAAATTCTAAATTTTAGGGTTTCGAAATTATAAAAGTCGAAACTAGGGTTTTCAAAATTAAGCCAATTTCAGGAAATTATAACTAGACTAACAAACCCTAATTTTATATGTTTCCATACTTAGGGTTTGAAGATTAGTGATTTACCCTACGATATAGCTAAGGATACCAGGTAAGTGGAAATCGCAACTACAACACATAATTCTGTGTGTATAAATTATGTGTCTATGTGCCTTTCATGGTTTTATGTGACTTCTATGTTTTCTATGTGATGTAAATTTACGTGATTTATATGACGTAAATTATTTTATGAATATTGCACGCATGTTTATATGATTTCATGGCATAATCACGTGCACGCACGACTAGTATGAGAGTCAGTGAGATAGCGTGCATGAGTATAAGATCGCTTGAAAGCGATACGCATATTTGCCGATATAGGCATTTGTGTCGACTCAATGATGAGTCTCGGCTCTTCTATGCTACCACGGCGATTCACGAAAGGTAGGGGGAATACCCCGTACCGGGAGATGCAACCTGGAGGATGCGACTCGAGGGTATGAGCGGCACCAAGGGAATCTCGAGTGTTGGCGACCTCGTAGTAAGCTACCAGTGGGAAGCGCCCGCGTGTCAGACCGCATTGGGATGGAAAGGCGCCTTAGGGTTAAACGAAATTTGTCTGCCCGGGTTAGCCTCTCAATGGGACTGCATTGGGATTGAAAGGCACTAGTAGCCTCTCAGTGTGGATCACACTGGGATTGAAAGGCACTAGTAACCTCTCAGTGTGTACCGCATTGGGATTGAAAGGCACCATAGGATTACGCACAGATGGAGTACTCGGGTTTAGCCTCCCAGTGTGTGTACTGCCACTTATACCCTTAGGGGATTGAGCTCTATATGGTACATAGTAAAATTGAAAGCCGAACGGGCCCAAATATGAAATGAAAAGAACGAGAAGAATATGAGAGGTCAATAGCATTGGCGCGAATGCCTTCGCTATTTAGGTCACGTGCATGGCATGCATGGTTTTCACTTACTGAGCTTTATAAGCTCATTCCACGTTTTTATGTGTTGTAGGACCCCGCGATCACGGTACGTGATCATTTTCACGGCGAGGCCAACTTTTGAAGCTTCCGGGGGCTTTTGAGATGGAAGTGTGTGCATGGATGCGACCTCGTGGAGGCCCAGTAGATAAATTTATTTTGACCCGCATGCGCGCTTTCCTATGTAAATAGGACCCAGGATGATTTTGTAGAAACTGTTACGATTCCTTTTTATAAAAGGAAAAATTTTATACCAGATTTTACAAGATCTATTTTGTTATTAGGACATTAGTCGTGTAGACTAGTGTAGAAAGTAGTGGTGGAAGGCGGGGCGCCACAGGTGGTATCAGAGCTTAGGATATAGGTTCTGCAGACTGTCCATGTACACACACTCAAAAGCACGGAAGCGGCCTTGCCTGTAAGTTTTTGTTTTTATGAATTTCTGGTATTACATGATTTATTGACCTTAGGAACGTTAGGATAGAAGAACGATGGGTAGAACGAGAAATGAAAATAGTGCGGGTGCAGATAAAGGTAAAGAACCCGCAGCCTCTACTGATAGTCGGGATGCGACTATCCTTCAGCTCGCGGAACTAGTCCGCCAACAATCCGCCCAAATCCAGCAACTGATTCAGCAACAAAACGCTGGCGGGCAATCGAGCAATGGATCCCCTCAGGCCGACAGAATCGAAATGGTCGGGGAAAGATTTCGTAAACTTAACCCCCAACCTTCGAAGATGCTGTTGATCCAACCTCGGCTGAGGATTGGCTTCGAACCTTAGAAACTATGTTCCAGCATAGCCGTACCCCTGAAACCGAAAAATCCTTGTGTGCTGGGTACCTATTAAGGGGAAGCGCCGGCCACTGGTGGGACACGATCCTAACTCTTGAAGATCCGATAACAATGACCTGGGAGCGTTTCAAAGAACTCTTCCGAAATAAGTATTTTACTGCTCCCGTTCGAGCCCAGAGGATGAACGAGTTCATCAATCTCCGCCAGGGAACAATGACGGTGGGCGCGTATATTAGGAAATTCGAACAGCTTTCCCGATTTGCTGCTCACATGGTGAGCACAGATGCACTGAAGATCGAACGATTTATGGAGGGCCTGAAGCCAGAACTTTACCGTGATGTTGGCATGGCTGGATTCCAAGGGGTTACGTATGCCCAAATAGCGGAACGAGCCTTGATGGCTGAACAAGCTGAAAGCCGAATTGTACGAGCCCAGGAGATTAAGAGGAAATTCGAACAGGGACCCAAAGGGAACGGAAATAGCCCGAAGAAACCGTTTGTTCCTCAGAATGTGAAACCCAATTTTCAAAACCGCCCTCGACCACCTCAACAAACAAATCCGAATCAAGGGAAACCCCAACCGAATGCACCCGTATGCCCAAAATGTGCACGACGTCATCTTGGCGTCTGTTTCTCCCAAAACTCCACCTGCTTTAAATGTGGCAAGGCAGGCCACTACTCCGTAGTGTGCCCAGAGAATGCATCTGGAAGTCAGGGAGCAAACCCGACTAAGCCGCTGACGGCCCCTGCTCGGGTATACATGCTTACAGCCGAAGAGGCTGAAAACAATCAGTCCGAGATGGAAGGTACCCTTCTAACCGATAAAACCTCAACATGCATGTTAGTGGACTTAGGAGCCACATTTTCTCTTGCATCCACCACTTATGTGGTAAGACTCGGGAGTTCTTTTAGCCGACTTGGTTGATACCAATTCGAGTGTCGACCTGGGTCGTGATCGTAGTAGATAGGCGTTCGAAATAGGAAGCCGAAATCTTTTGCTGAATTCCTGAATCCAATAATACCGGGATATATTTCTATGCCCTAATCTTTTGCTCACTCTAAGAAACGTATTTGTTCGATATCATAGTTGCGCAGCGGAAGCGTGATGGATACTTAGGATCTTCGATTTCTGCCTAAGTTTATAATTATTCTCGTTAGCTCTTCGAGGCAGTACAGGTTCCACTAACTGGAACAATCTTCGTATTTACTTCACCAGGATTCTATTCCTTTCGATCCTCGAAAATTATTCGAGATTCCTTGATAACTTCCTAGGGTGAATATCTATCACCCAACCATGCCAGTTCAACTCCCTACCAATCGTTACCCCGAATTATTCTAACCGACAGAATTTCGGGGGCGAAATTCTTTTAAGGGGGGAAGGATGTAATACCCGTAAAATTTAATCACGGGATTTACGACTTAATTAACAGTAAATTAGAAATTTCTTTGAATTAATTAAATAAGAAATTAGGACTTTAAGCGATATGATGTTTTCATACTTTTATGTTCTTATATGACTTATGTGTTCATATGATTTCATATTTTGCGATTTATAATTTTTATGTTGTTACGAATTATGACTTAAGTGATGAACGTAGGATTAAGGAAATTTTTAAATGAGGAAATAATTATGTGCTACGAAATCTTAAAGCTCGAAATCAAAATATTGGTAGAATGTCAAGTTGATGTCGAAAGCTAGCATGAATGTCGAAATGAGGTTTTAAGATGTCGAGATCTTTCCATTGAAATTTGTATATAATACCTCGACATTTTGCTTGAGATGTCGATATCCAGCTCAAACCCCACCATTAAGTTAGAACAACATGTCGAAATCTGTTTGGCACATATTATGTCGAAATAATTGTTAAGATTTAATTATAATGTTGACTTCATATATTATGTAATGTCTCGAAGTTTCTGCATACCACTAGGTTGAGATTTATGTATGTCGAAATCTTTATGTAGTGTCAAAATGTCGAGACATGTATATATATATATATATATATATATTATATATATATAGAACATATCTTGAGATATCATATATTTACTTTAGATTATGTCGAGATCCTTATATCGATTGTTGAGTCTAATGAGAACCAATCATAGCTTAGGAAGAGTGAGTAACTTAAAGACACGTGAGGATTTCTTAGCATAGGAGGTAAAGGTAACTAGCTTAGTCACCTAGTTATCACTTCAATTCCCAATTTTCCAAGCTTAGTCCTTATCAAATAAATTAAGGAACGAGATTGTGAGCTGATGTAAGAAATAAAAACGGGAAGAGGACCCTCATAAACAACAACACAACTACAAAAAAGAAGGAGAAACCGAGAGAAGTGCCAACCAAGCAATCATAACAGTTCACCTTACGAATCCTAGTTAAGAAAGAATCGCACTCATAACCTTTGTACTTTAGGTGGTCTAATTTTTATACTAACATAATTTAATAAAACTCATACAATCTTTATGTACCACAGACGGTAGAAATTCTAGTTTAAAGGTTAGATTTCGATTTTATGATAATTGCTGAAATTAGGGTTTCGAACACTAGTTAGACTAATATGGTTGTTTAGATTGATAACTGCTGTGGTTAGAAAGACCTGTAAGATAGGAATCGTACTTAAGGATAAGGAGGCAGCTTAAAATGGGTCTTTATAAGGTTTATAAGACCTTCGAACTGTTCTTGAAAAGAAGGGAGGTTTGATCGATAGGTAGATGATTTTTATAAAATACTTTGAATAGTGATATAATTTTCCAGCTTATAAAACTCGAGAGTTATGTCGACATTTTGCTGTGTTTTCATATAACCTCGACATCTTTAATACAATGTCGAAGTCAGTTCATATCTTATATCGAAATCTTGTTAAAATCTCGAAACCATGCTGATGTTATAAGAATAATATCGAAAGAATAAATGTCGAGCCATTGAAATGTCGAAAGGTATATAGGATATCGAGATTTATGCCACACTAATGTCGAGATTTGTGTTGAAAATAACTATCGACATTTAGTTGTAAGAGCTCGACATCTTAAAGCATATTATTATCATATCTCGATATTTGGTATAAGGGCTCAAGTCCATATCGAGAATCTAGGGCAATAATATTAAATTATAAGTTCAAAGACATTGGTATTTTCACACATAAGCTATGTCGAAATCTAGGTGTATATAATGTCAACGTATGTATATCGAGGTTATTGTATTTAGTTAAAACTCGAAGTCCAATGCAACTTTGATGTCGAGATCTTGGTATAGTTTAAATATCGAACTTAGTAAATAATATCGAGATCCATCATGTAATTTATATCGAGATTTATACAATGTCGAGGTCATAATCATGCCGAAATTTATATTAATAGTACTTCTTAGGTTAGGTTAAATTCTAAATTTTAGGGTTTCGAAATTATAAAAGTCGAAACTAGGGTTTTCAAAATTAAGCCAATTTCAGGAAATTATAACTAGACTAACAAACCCTAATTTTATATATTTCCATACTTAGGGTTTGAAGATTAGTGATTTACCCTACGATATAGCTAAGGATACCAGGTAAGTGGAAATCGCAACTACAACACATAATTCTGTGTGTATAAATTATGTGTCTATGTGCCTTTCATGGTTTTATGTGACTTCTATGTTTCTATGTGATGTAAATTTACGTGATTTATATGACGTAAATTATTTTATGAATATTGCACGCATGTTTATATGATTTCATGGCATAATCACGTGCACACACGACTAGTATGAGAGTCAGTGAGATAGCGTGCATGAGTATAAGATCGCTTGAAAGCGATACGCATATTTGCCGATATAGGCATTTGTGTCGACTCAATGATGAGTCTCGGCTCTTCTATGCTACCACGGCGATTCACGAAAGGTAGGGGGAATACCCCGTAGCGGGAGATGCAACCTGGAGGATGCGACTCGAGGGTATGAGCGGCACCGAGGGAATCTCGAGTGTTGGCGACCTCGTAGTAAGCTACCAGTGGGAAGCGCCCGCGTGTCAGACCGGATTGGGATGGAAAGGCGCCTTAAGGTTAAACGAAATTTGTGTGCCCGGGTTAGCCTCTCAATGGGACTGCATTGGGATTGAGAGGCACTAGTAGCCTCTCAGTGTGGATCACACTGGGATTGAAAGGCACTAGTAACCTCTCAGTGTGTACCGCATTGGGATTGAAAGGCACCATAGGATTACGCACAGATGGAGTCTCGGGTTTAGCCTCCCAGTGTGTGTACTGCCACTTATACCCTTAGGGGTTTGAGCTCTATATGGTACATAGTAAGATTGAAAGCCGAACGGGCCCAAATATGAAATGAAAAGAACGAGAAGAATATGAGAGGTCAATAGCATTGGCGCGAATGCCTTCGCTATTTAGGTCACGTGCATGGCATGCATGGTTTTCACTTACTGAGCTTTATAAGCTCATTCCACGTTTTTATGTGTTGTAGGACCCCGCGATCA